>JAQQSZ010019199.1:0-10417 GCA_028646595.1 Phalanger gymnotis
TTTTTTTTTCTCATGTTTCCTCCCATTCATTCTAATTCTTCTGTACGACGTGACTAATGTGAAAATCTGTTTAATAAGAATGTATCTGAGAGCCTACATAGGATTGCATGCCATGTTGGGGAGGAGGTAGGGGAGGGAGGCAGAGAAAAATTAAACCTTATTGAAGTTGTCAACCTGCAAGTTTGGTTAAAGTAGGCAAACAAGCTAGGCGATATGTAAATTCATGATCTTTATTCCCTTACAGGTAGTGACGCTAGCTTACTTGCACCTAGAAGGAGCCAGAGCTTAAGTTCTGACTGCCTGGATAAAGGAATGAGAAGGTTTAAGTACATTTTTAGTCCCAACTCAGCATGCCTGCGTTATTCACTTTTGTGGTCCCCATGTATGTTTAACCACGATACCAGAAAGGATTTTCCTTAATGGAGTAGGTTGTAAATACAATAAGTCAAGATAGTTGACAAAGTGTCAATTTAAATTACAACCCAGGATCTCTGTGTTTAATTTATGATTAACATGCCCTAACATGGTCTATGCCCATAGTATATTAAGATAAGAAAAAGTCACATTATTCAAGATAGTTTCTCGGGTTAAAGGTCTCATCCTCAATGGCTAATAGACAGAGGAAAGAATGCTCTTAAGTCAGCCAGATCTGACCTTGTTGACATAGGAGGAGGTATTCTCTGAGTTTATTCAGAGAACAAAGAAGCTTAGGTTTAGACTCTTCTTCTGGTTAATCAATTCAGTCTCTTCCTTGGGCTCCGACCCTTATTGAAGTCACTAATTCGATTTTAAATGATTATCATTTCCTCCTTTTGGTCAAAGGCAAGCTGAAAGCTTCACCTTTAGACCGAGGAAGATATGGAAAAATCTCTCTCTTCCTCAGGGGTGAAGTTCTAAAAATCCTTACCCAGGTGGATTCAAGTTTATTTTTTTTCCTGTGGTTGGACATCCCCAGAGATGGGCAGTCACTGCAAAATAATTGTAAACAAGGAGAAGGAGCAAGTTGCAAGGGGGTCAGGGTAAGAAGCATAATGGGAAAAATAGAGCAGCTAAGTAAAATAACCTAAAGATACCAAAGATATAGGTAACCGTCTTGGAAATGCAAGGGACTCAGAAAAGAGAGGTGTTCTTCATGCAGATCTTGTCCTGACTCTTGGGAAAGCTGTCTGTGTCTGACGTTGTCTTTTTCAGACCCCTGTGAAACTGGAGGGCAAGGTCTCCTATGAGTTCAGATGTCCACTCAGGAGCAGGGGCAATCATCAGATGTGACAGAGGGATCAAGGAGTCCATATTCACAAGTTGGCAGCTATAGGAGTAGTCAGACCTGACAGGGGCCCCCAGAACCATATGATTTGATAATTGAGAGAAAAAAACAGCACAACGTAGGTCCTTGACCAAAGGCACATAGAAATGGTTCAGTTTCCCAGCCACACAGGGCTAGGTTCCAACAGTGTAATAAATGATTCAGTATCTGTAGTAACAATCTTGCTAGCAGCTGCTGTGGGGGTATAAAATCCACCAACGACCAGCACCCAGAAAGCTGCCAATGCAGGTTCTTTTGATCTGCTTTACTAAGGAAAGTAGCATTAAGTGATTAACAATCTTATTTCAAACCAACACACAAATATCATTCACTTAGTTCAGGCGAAAAAAACCAGCACCCTGAACTTCAGAGCAAATACAAACAAATTACAAATGTCAGCAGACAGACCTTGTCTGATTCAAATCACAACACATAGTTACCAGAGAAGAACCAACATCTGAATTGTAAAGCTGTGGGTGGGGCAGTTGCAGCTTACCCAGAGTCTCAACACTCCTTCCATGAGTGTGCCCCTCAAAAATAAAATGCTAAGTTGTCCTCGATTATTCAGGCTCTGACCTCACCCAGGCTAGGTGTGGGGTAGTTCCCCATCTCCAGTATCACATCATATACAACTGACTTCTAATTGTCTCTGTGCTGAGAAATAACCAAGACAAAAAGATCCCACTTCATCTGCCCCATTCAAACAAAGGCCAGAATCATTAATGGCACTTAAGAGAAGAAAAGCCAAAAGTCCCACCTTAATTATTATTACAGTATCCGAGCCACACAGGGCTGAGTTTAAACAAATACAATAAAGTTTTTCTCACAATTCACGAAACTGCACAATTGCATTAAGTCAGGTACAGATCAAACCACTTAGATGGTTCACAATAGACTGGTATTGAGAGGGGACATTCATATGTCACATGTTTACATTTACACATTAGATAACCAAGAAAACTTAAACATGAATCATACATAGTAATGCAATCATTATCAACAATGTTAACCAATGTTAAATTCCTCGTATCCCAGTTACCTATTCCCAATTTCTATTTAAGCAGCACTTTTTGAATCCCAGATGCCTGATGTAGTTATCTGGTTGGTCCCTAGATATCCTTTCTTTGACAAAAAGGTCTTATTCTTAGGACAGTTCTGCTTCTTCTGTTTCAGATCTAGAAATTCTCAGATAATTCTTACTTAATATAACTTAGTACAATTACTTAAATTTGATTCTCCATTTTTGAAACTTCAGAGTATTTCAGTTTATCTTTTATTGTCTGCTGTTTCTATCCTTACCTAAATCTTATACTTGGTATAAGAATCCTTTAAAATGTGAAGGTCCAACCATAAAATTTAGCTCATCTGCCTTTTAAAATTATCAGACAGATGCCTTAATAAAGGAGAAATAATTTTACTTTTGCCACTATCTTATACAATTTTGTGCAAAAGTCCAAATGTAAGATGTATTTACCAAAATATAATAAATTTTGGAAGTCAATCATATGTATCTGTGTATAATTCTTAGAAGAATCAATCTGATCCTATTGCTTTTCTCGAAATTTGCTATCTTTTTTTTTTAGACATCTATCACTTTACATCTCTGTCCTATTACTTTGTCTAATCATTTCCTCCTTTTGGAAGATGTTATGTCTATGTTATTTTTATTTGGGGGAATATAGGTCAAAATTGCAAGCTATTCATTCCTGCATCCCACCATAGTAATTCAAAGATATTCCAATATCCATCTATTACCTAATAGATTTAGCATTGTGTTTACAAAACTTCTTGATAATATAAATTTGTTGTAAAAGAAAAAGAGGGACAATATCATATATCTTAGAAGGAAAGAACTTCAAACAGGGTCAAACAGAGATAAAATACATTTTTGCAATTGGAACAAAGAAGTGCAGAGTTTACCCAAAGCAGAGGCTAGTTTCTCAATGATGATAGTTCTTGAAGGCAGAGCTTAGGGAATGCTAGCCACAGGCCCAATCCATCTACCTCTTCCTTCCCCCACAACTGTGCAATTTACTGAGCCTAAGGCAGTTTGCAGCTGCTGGGACAGGGTGGGAAAAAATGTATAGGACCTAGGTGACATTTCCAAGCTTTGCCAAAAAGGATGGGCTACAAAGTGCCCAGTGGCACAAGACTGTCAGGGTACTGCCAGTCTGCAAATTGCTGCCCCTCCCCTCCTTTTGCCAGGTGGGGAAGGGTGATTTAAGGTTTCTCTACAATTTTCCAACATTCTCTTCTCGTAATCTGATCTGGGGATGAGAGATTAACAAGAACCTTTGTGGCTGTTTAGAAATTCCCACACTGAGACACCTTCTTAACTCTGCAGAGGGAGTGGGGAATGAGTGAATTGGGTTGGGAGGAGGTGGTTTAGCACGAGTAAGCTGCTGGAGTGATCTACAATCAGGAGTTCTCTCCCAAAATTCCAACTAATCAGTTTCCAAACTTTAATGATTAATCCCAGAATCTGCTAAGATGTTTTTAGCTCTATTTCCACTGTAATTCTGAGTTGACCGGACCAGAAATTACCAGGAAAAGAGTCTTTGTTTCCCTGGCTGTAGCCTTTGAAATCTCTGGCTGCCCGTATTTCAAATTTTACGAGGTAATAGACTCATTTCACAGCACACAAACTCACACACATACACACAGACAAATTGACAATTAACAGGACAAATACAAACTGAATTCACAATTTAACAACAGAGAGGGAATTAGAGGCTTTCTAGCCTCATCATGAATTGACTATATATTTCCGAGGAAAGGGGGGTTTGGGAAATTCGCAAAGATCTAAGATCTGACTGGGATGAATCCTGCAACCTTTGCACAGAGCATCTCTGTGGTCTTTGGGGGAAGCCTTGGGGTCCCTGATTTTTCTGACTCCATAACCTACATCCAGAGTGTAGCTGTCTACCTCCAGAACACAGCCCTTCAGGGAAGCGGGGAAGGGGGTGAGGGAGGAGAACTAGGGCAGGTAAGGAGTAAGGACAAAGTGTATTTATCCTTCCCCGAATCAGAGCCTTTAAGGGAAAGGAGGCAAGAAGGAGGTGAGGAATAGGGCAGAAGGAGTAGAGGAACAGCTAGGGCCAGAATTGTTGGAAAAGATGGGGGAGTGAACTGGAGGAGATAATGAAGCAGCTTTCCGATCCTTAAGGGAAGAGGCTTCTGCCTTTTGTTCTTGCTCAGCCATCTCAGCAAATGCAAGGTGAGAAATTCCTCTCCTAGTTAGATGTTTTGTTGGCCTCTTAAACATAATTTTGTTTTAAGATCAAGTAACTTTGACCGGTCCAAAAGACCTCTATTGTGGCCAAAATAATTTGGGGCTATGTTTAGTTAATTGTCACTAGTGCTGATAATACTTATATTAATTTAATACTAATACTAAACACATCGAACACCACTTAAAAGAGATCGTATGAGAAAAACTCATACGAATATCATAGTCAAATTCCAAAATCCCCAGATCAAGGATAAAATATTAAAAGCATCAAGATTAAAACAATTTGAATATGATGATGCCACAATTAGAATTACACAAGACCTAGCAGCAGAGACATTAAAGGACCACAGGTCTTGGAACACAATATATCGAAGAGCAAAAGACTTGGGGCTCCAGCTGAAAATATCATACCCTTCAAATTTAAGTATTATCTTGAATGAAAAAAAATGGACATTTGACAAGCCCCCAGACTTTCAATACTTTGTTAAAAAAATTCTGAACTTAATAGAAGATTCAACGTACAAGAACTAAGAGACAAGTGAGATACACACCAAAGACTGACTATAAGGGATTTACAAGAACAGACTGATTACCTTTTATATAACATAAAATGTAAAATGTACGTCTAACATTTTTATTAATAATTGTCAAGCTATGACATGACATGACTATGATATGAATTTAAAAATTAAAACCATTTAAACAGCTAAAACAGTAACTATTTTATATGAGTGGTGCAAGAAGAAGAAAGGATACAGAAGATTTAGATGGGAGAAGAAGGCTGGTAGTTCTGGTAACCTACTTTCATCAGGAATGGGTTTAAGAGAGAACAATACATATATATTTAGAAGAGTATAAAAGTCTTCTAAATTTAGAAGAAATAAAATGGTAAGGGTTTAGTAAGAAGGGAGAGGACAAGGGAGGGATTAGGACAAGGGAGGGATCTTTAGAGGAGTATAGCCACTGTGCATGCTACAGCTTCTTGGAGCTGTAGGTGAAAGTTGAGTAAAAGGGAATATTTTGACATCAAAAGTGGATGAGCAGCTCTGAAAAGGACTCAGCAAGCCCTCACACCAGAAGTGCTAGTTCTCCCTGAATGCTTTGTACAGGTATGAGGCAGGTAGAAGAACGAGAAGAGAGCAATGTTAAGAAAAATCAGAGAAGAGTATCCAAGAGGAGAGAATCATCAGCAATGCCAGATACTACAGAGAGGTCAAGAAGGATGACAATTAATGAAAGAAACATTCAGATTAAAGACCTAGAATTAAAGACATTTTCATTAACCACATCCTTCACATCCAATTACTTACTATCTTAAAATTCTAATTTAGAAATACCTCTTGCATGAGGTGATGAGAGCCCACCCCAGTATGGTAGTAGTGTCAGAGGAAAAGAGAAGCCATATATTAAATATGTTATGAGGGTAAAATCCACAGGCCTTGGAAAAAGATTGGATGGAGGTGGGGGAGGGGTGGTAAGAGAGAGTGAAGAGTGAAAATGATACCTAGGTTGTGAGCATGGGTGACTAGGAGGATGGTGTACCCTAAATAATAATAGAGAGATTAAGAAGAGGGGAGGGTTTGAGGGAAAAGAAAGTAAGTTCAGGTTTGGACATGTTGAGCTTAAGATACCTATAGAACATCCAATTTGAGATGCCCTATAAATAATTGAAAATGTGAGACTAGAGGCCAGATGAAAATTAAAGTTAGGTAAATAGATCTGAGAATCAACAAAGAAGAGATAATTGAATCCATGAGAGCTAATGAGGTCAAATGAAACAAAAGAAGAGGAAGAGGGTCCAGAGAGCCCTATGGGACACTCAGGAGTGACATGGCTGAAGATCCAGCAAAAAAGACTGAGATGGAATGGTCAGATAGGTACGAAGAGAACCAGGAGAGAGAAGTATCACAGAAACTTTGAAGAGAGTTTGAGAAAGAGCTTGGATTTATACTCAATGTGCTCTAAAGTCCCCATGATTCTATAGCCTTATCTTTAAGTCTCCATTCAAAATAAATAAATGCCATTTAATTAGCAGTGCCTTCTCTTTAAATCCAGAGATATGTATCAGCAAATGAGGGACAAAGCCCTTCTCAAAGAATTTATGATATTAGAGTGGTAGGGAAGAAATAGGAAACAACAACATAGCACCTTGGTCAGCAGCAACCCCTAGAGTCTTTATGAATACTGTTGGTACATTAGCATGCTATTTGGCTTTAATTTGTGACAGGCTAATAACCCAAGAATTGTAAAGGTATTTCATTTATCTATATCCAGCTGATCGATATTCACTCAGCATGCTGCCACTTCTAGCATCTCTGAGGAATAAAATAAATTGTCAGTCAGCAGCATGGTTCTGTTGTTGTAAATTTTGGGGGGGGGAAGGGTGCTAAATTATTCACCTTCTCAAAAAGCAATTTGATAAATGTTTATTTCTTCATAGTGGATTCTAATAACTACTGATTTGTGACCATTGCTGTGAACAGAATTTATATACCGAGGGGGCAAGCGCTCTATGAAAATGCTCAGGCAGGGATTCAAGTAATTGTTGAAATATTTCTTCTTTCCTCTGAGACATGGCCTTCCACGGCACAAGGGGCACTAATTTAATTTAAGAGATGTAATAAGTGAGAAGCACACACGATCACATTGTGAGCTACAAAAGCCAACTCCACAGTCTTGGCAGGAGACACATGCCAAACGGCATATCAGCAACAGTCCCACAGCTAAAGCAGAGAGACCAGAAACTGAAAGTTTGTTGATGAGTTCCATGAATGGGAGAAAGGTCTCCTTTTGGGGGGCAACAGGAGAATTAGTGCTTTCTGGCTATAAGAAAATGTCTTTACCAGAGGACTGATTTTTTTTTTACAAAACTGTAAAATAAGTACATCATGATAATTTACTTTCTCGCCGGCTGGTCTAAGTGACACTTCAGCCCAGACTGATTGTTTTCCTATTTGAGAGAAAGTTGAATGCTCCTTGCAAATCAGACTCTACAAAGTTGGAGTCCCCAGGAAGACTCCAGCTCATCGAGGAGAGCCTGTCATGCTCCAGATTTCTAATAGTAAGAGATGCTGGGTTAGGAAGAATGCTTTCCCTATCATTCTAGAGCTTTTAAAGAGGAAAAACTGAAGCTTCATGTGCCAGGATCAGCAGAGTTGGAACTAATTTTCCTTTACACAGAAAAAGTACAGAAGTTCATACGTGCTGTTTGGCACTTGCCCTTGCTTGGCAATTACTTCAATGGCAAAGCCTTTTATAGGAAAAGGCCTGCCCTGACTCTTGTTCATTCTTAGCATGTTATAAAGGCATGTTACAACAGCATGTTATAAACACCCCTCTAATTTAGCCAGGTGGGGATCACAGTGTTTTAAGCCATCAAATATATTCCAAAGCTTTATAATACATTTATACTCTTTTGGGTTTTTTTTTCCCTGTGAAAAAACTGAAGCTCATTTACTTCTTGAAATACTGTCACTGTTTCAGTACCTACCTCCAAGTGCTGTACAAACAGAATTTAACAGAGTGAGCCCTAAATGGCTGTGTATCCTTCCAACTCAGCACTATTCCAACTTCCAACTCTTTCTCTGCCCATAATGCATAATCCCTACGATTGTGGTTGCTAACAAGGCCACTCCTTTTTTTCCTGGTAAATAAATGGAAGAAAAATTCAAGAGCATCCCTGATTCCTTATTAACTGGCCACCATCCATAAGTCACTTTATTTCTGTTTATGGTCAGTTGTTTCAGTCACGTCCAATTCTTCCCGACCCCATTTGGGGTTTTCTTGGCAGAGAAATTAGATTCTTTGTTGCCTTACCCACCAATCCCCTTGCAAACCATAAGGATCTCAAAGAAAGTTGCATCCAAGTTTGCAAAGAAATTTATAAATATCATTTCATTTCATCCCCACAACAATCTGCTATTGTTATCCTCATCTTACAGGCAAGGAAAATGAGGCTGAGCCCATTGCCCAGAGGCACACAACTAATTAGTATCTGAGGTAGTATTGGAACTCAAGTCTTCATGGCTACAGGCCTAGCACCGCTCTATCCACTGCACCACCTACTGGCACCATTTTGGTTTTTTATTTGCATTTATATGTATTTATTAAAGGAGAAATTATCCATTGCACCTGTGCCCGAGTTATGAGAAAACAGAAGTGTTCCCCTTTTCCCCCTTTATGACTTTAAATTCCCCAGCTCAGGCATCCCCATTCCTGGTTTGCTCCCACATGACTAAGCTACACCAAGTACACTAAGGTGAATGCACCAATGGTCAGATTGCAAGAGATGTGACACAGATGATTAGTGAAAGAAGAGAACAGCACTTCCTAGGCTAACATCAGAGGACAACTGGGAGAGAGTAAGTACAGGAAACTGTAAAGATTTTAAAAATAGGTACAAGAAAGCACTATAGAATACTGTCTGGGTAAATGGAATTTGCTTTCACTTCAAATGAATAAACAACTACAACAACAAAAACCCATGGAATTCCTCAAAACTTATTGTAGAAAAAGAAAACTAATGAAATATTAAAAGGGAAGGTTTTGGAGGGATAATATGATTCGATTGTTTTGCTCATTCATTCACCCCATTTTGAGCGATCACTATGTTAGCCATAATAGCAGAAATTAACTTCTTAAGGACCTAGGCTGTTTTTCTTTGTCTCCTCAATTCCTAGAGCAGCACCTGGGACATACCAGGCACATAAATATTTGTTGAATTAAATGGAATGATATTTTTATAGCACAGGTAGATAGCACCTGCATGTAGGAGGTACATAGTGCAGGGATTACTACACCCATTTTATAGATCAGAGAACTAAAAATTTAAGTGACTGGTACCCACAGAGCTAATATAGGTGGCAGAGATGGGGCTCAAACCCAAGTCTTCTGACTGCAAAGAGATGTTTTTTTTTTTCTATTACACATTTTTGTCTCACATCAATGACTCCAGCATCAATCTCTCAGCATTTGATTTTTTAAGACAGAGACAGTAAGGATAAAGAAAATTAAAACCACCATTAGGAGAATTGCTACAATCAAAAATGTATTGTAAGATGCTTCTCCTATGAATGGGCCTAAATAAATAGAAAAATACTAGTATTTTGTGGATTGAATTAAAATGTATTAAGAGCTTTATTCCAAATTAAGTCAAATGGAAGAGATTGGGAATCATCTGGATCTGAATAGAAAGAGTGTAAAACACAAAGCAAAAAGAAAAGAATGGAATGTTTGCTGAATCTTAAAGCCCACTAGTAATTTATTGCAGCCTATTATACTAATATTGCTCTTTTCTCCCCACTTGCCTAATTGAGTGATCCCTTTGGATTTTTCCCACTAGAACGTTAGCACAGCTCTGCTCCAATATTTGTCTCTGCTCCATCCCCCCAGAAGCCTTTCCCTGTGCCATTTGGTATGTTCAGCAGTAGACAGAGATGACCTGTAATATTTGTTGAAGACATATTTAGCCATGTTGTTGTTTTTGTTATAATTCCCTTTTGATGCTGTCACAGCTTCTTCTCATCCTGTAGTGACAGTGAATCCAATATCATGCAAGTAACACTAAGATAGAGATCAAGCAATGCAGCTGCCTATATTGCAAGATCTGACTTTTAACTCAGTGTTTACCTTGATGTACATATTACCATTTTTTATATTTTTATTTTTAGTTTGCAGCAAACAGTCGTACATAATTTTGAGTTCCAGATTTTCTTCCCTCCCTCCTCCCCTCCCTCCCGAAGAAGGCATGGAATGCCATATAACTTCCAGGTATAACTTGGCATTGAATAAATTTACACACTAATCAAGTTGTGGAGAAGAACCATCACCAATGGAATGACTCATGAGAAAGAAGAAACAGAACCAAAAAAATGAAACAAAAA
>JAQQSZ010019200.1:0-10417 GCA_028646595.1 Phalanger gymnotis
TGATAGGGCTTTGGGCCTGGGGCTTAGCGTTTAACAGGTGAAAGTACTTTCACGGTAAACAAAAGCGAAACTCCTCAAGGGCACCCGTTAAACTAAGCCCTTTTGGCCTTACTGGCACACTCACTTATACAAAGTAGTTACAATATCACTAATTCTTAAACAATGTTTAATTAAAAGAATATAAATATTAATTAAAGTAGTTAAACTTAATTTAAATTTAATTTAAAAAACAAAATTAAAAATTTTGAATATTGATTAATTAAAAATTAATTAATTGAAAAGTGATCTTAATATTTAATTAATAGAAGATTAAAAAAGAAACAATCACTATATAATAATCTGCCCATAAACTTGGAACACACTGTCCAAACAATACATATAGCAATGGGGCTTGGAATGAGACACATGATTAAGGAAATCCATGTGTTTGAGCATCTTGGAATTCATTGCATTCCTTAGGTTTTGTCTCATAGGAAATGCCATTAAGCCAGTTATCCTTAATGCTTTAATTGTAGTTGATTTTTTTTTAAATCCAAGTATTTAACTTTGCGTTTTCATTACATTACATCACATTTACATTTACATTTCATTACACTATCATGTTCTTTGTTTAGATCATTTTCTACCCTTCCAGATACTTTTAAATATTGATTCTCTAGTATTTCAAATTAGCTATCTTTCCATTTTTAAACAAGACTGGCGCAAGGACAAAGATCTATGAAAATATACTTTAGAAGCTTCCTCAAGTAGAGTGCCTGTAGCAGCCATGAAGTCTAATTGTTTTGAAAAACAGTCAACTTGCTTGGGGTCAAGTCCTAAGACCTGGGTTAGGACTCCCAAAACCTGTCCTCTCCTTTCAACAACATACCGAGTGAAAGGTTTTTCTGGATTAGGTAGAGCTAATGCTGGAGTGGTGGTCAGTCCAGTTTTCAAAGTCTCAAAAGCTTAAGCCTGGTCCGGGCCACACTCTAGAGGGAGTGAGTCAGGGCCTTGAGTGCCAATTAAGGTTGCAGTTCCTCCCAAGCCTTGGGCTTAATTGGATATTGAAGGCAATGGAGGAGAACTATGGCTGGGGTGGCAGAAGTAGCTTGCCCAGGAATTCCCTGATCCCAAACAATTGGCTCAACCCTCTCCCACACCTGTGAGGAAACATGGGGAGGTCTGGTAAACAGAGGGAAAAGGGAGTTATGAGGTTTAACTAGAGAAAATTGGCTTCCCAATTTCACCATCAGGTCCCTTCCCAACAAGGGCGCAGGGCCAGAGAAAGAGTGTTCAAACGACACATCCTTGATGCCCATAACCCGATGGGTCTAGGGACATGTAGGGCCAGAGCAATTAGTTAAAACAAGAGAACATAACTGTGATGAAGTGGGTAACCTTACCTTCTGCCTCAATTTTGCCCAGGGCTCAGTGAGAGAGGTGGAGAGTTGGAGCACTGCCAAGCCCCAAGCTTTCCCCGCCTTCCAAGTCTTGAGATGACTGGAGGACAGAGTACTGGGAGAAGGCTTTACCACTTTTCCAACCTCAGGGGCAATCTTTCCTCCAACGTCCCTCCTGGTTACATGCTGGGCACAGTCCTGGAGGCGAGGATCCTGGAGGCTTCCTCCAAGGGAGGGGCACTCCTTGAGTCTTTTCCTGGCCATGGCAGCAGCCAGGAATTGAGCATGTTCTCTGTCTCTAGCTCTTTCCCTGCATTTTCTTTCCTCTGCTCCAACCAGGTCTCTATTGTTGAAAACTCAGAAGGCCATGTCCAGTAATTGGGCCTGAGGTGTTTGGGGTCCCATAGCCTTAGAGCCTTTAGAAGCTCTGACTCCCCATGGAGTTCAGAGCATCCTAGAAGCAGAGGGCCACCAGTGGCTCACTCACCAGAGGACCAAAAATCAAACCTTGTTCTTAGATACCCCTGACCTAATTCTTTGGGTGTGCCACACACTCCTGAAACCCGAAGCAGTGTGGTACACAGAACAAGTGATTAGGGGAGGTAGGTATGAAATAGTCGTCTTTAATTCCCTCCAGGGAAATTGTCTTTTATACCAGGGAAATTGTCCTTTCTCTATACTCCTATACTGTCTGTTTGGTTGTTTGCTTAACCTCCTTGCCAGGTTTGTCTCCTCCAGGCTCCAAGCCATCAACTTCCAGATAACTACTCAGACTGTGTACCCCTTGAACTGGACCCATCAAGGCAGGGACAGCTCTATGCCCCTTGCCAGCAGGAAGCAGTTTCAGAAGCTGAGACCTTCATCCATGACCCCAAAAGAATTTGGGTCCTATTTGTTTGAGGGGAGAATGATGAGGGCACAGTCTCTGGGAACCCCCTTGAACCCAGAATACAGTCTCTGGGAGCCCCCTTGAACTCTCCTTGAATCTTCCAACTAGATCTGGCCTTCCCCAAGGCCATAAGCCTTACACTATCATTAGGCCCAAATCTTAGGTTAAAAATCTATGTTTTTAGCCTTGCCCTTTGTTGTCCAGCTACTTCCCATCATTGATACTATCAATATCCATGCCTTCAGCTCCTTCCCACCCTTAATCCCATTCTCTTGCTTCCTGGAGTCTGACCTCATCCTGGTCCCATGGGACTCCTCCTCAAGACCCTCCCTAAGTCCCTCCTCTAGTCACCCCAGACTGCCTCTCAATCCCTCCTACAACCTTAGTGTATATAATCTCCATCTTGCCTCCATGAAGGTGCTCAGGTTCAATCTAGCTCAGTAGATTGAATCTGTCCCTCTTGTGAAAACAGGCGTCACAAAGGGTGGGATTTCTTAAGACAGCCCATTATGATGAATCTCTAATAAACTTTGTCCTTTTCCTTGGAAAAAAAAAGAAAATATACTTTAAAACTCCCTTCAGAGGCCTTAACTCCATAGATTAACATCTAAAATTGGATAAACAAATACTCATCAGCTTAACTCTTAGAATGCAATCAAAAGTTCACCAACTTCTTTATAAGTATATCACATGGGACTAGCTCTTCTTGGTATTGAGGGACATGTCAATTAGGACTCTGGGTGGGGTAAATTCTAGTACATTCAGATTAAAACATAGATTTTTAACCACGTATTATCTAGCTTCAGTCTTGCATGTTGTATGTATACATGGAGTAGTGATTTCTTCAGTGTAGGAACTTCTAGTGTGGAAAATAGCTCCTCAATATGCATCTGCAACTATTCTGTAATTTATAGTCTTAGATGCCTTAGGCAGTGAAAATTTAACTGATTCCCCCAGGGTTTGGCCAATTTGTCAAAGAAGTGGAATTTCAACCCAGGTTTTCCTAACTCCAATAATACCTCTTGATCTATTATGACACAATGTTTCTCATGGGTAGGGATCATAGCAGATAGCTGGTGACACACGTTTATATTTAAAGATTTGGAATTAAACTAAACTTCAGTCTCATCATACTGTCCATTTTTTTCATCATTAAACTCAAGATATTGGTAGACATTAATATCTACTAAAAGAGATCTAATGAGGTTCAGTAATCATATTTCTGTTGCTTAAAAAACTTTTAGAATATCTGAATTTATGTTCACATTACATAAACTAAATTCAATGGTTGCTGATTCTTAACCTGCTTTGGGGTTATTTGGAAAGCCAGATGAGTTGATGTTAATAGAAGAACTAATATGTTCTATACAAGTGTAGCAGGGCCAAGCATACTCAGAGTTGTCTTTCCTGGTTCTTGTCACCATGTAGAAGCTTTGGGACCTGCATCTTGCCAAATGATAGCCCAGTGCTGGAAGAACTTGGTCTTTTGGCATGATGTGGCAGGCCCTGAGTGGTGCCTTGGTCTTCTTCCCATCTGTTGACAACAGTGGTTAAGGGTAAAAGGGTAGTGCTCAATCAGTTAAAAGAGGAAGCTTCTGATGTTTTCTCTTGCTTTACCTCTCCCATGTAGCAGATCAGGTCTTATGTCTCTAGACCTCTTGTAAGGGGACAGCTGGGAATAGGCAACATTCTGTCGTCCTGTACCATCATTGTTGCCATACAGAGCATGGATTCAATAAGGTAACGTACAGATATGCCCCTGGCTTCCTCTTCTACATCTGTTTCTTTTCTTGAGTAGGGGACTGATCTTGCAGTTAATATGTCATGGCTTATAGAGGATTCACTAGCTTGATAAGTCTGGAAACCCTGGGTCTTATCACATTAGAAGTGGCAAGAGGTTCTGCACTGTATAATATTACTATAGGCAGGACAATTTGCCTAAGCCTGGCCATTTTACCAGTGAATATGTACTTGGGATGTGTAGACAGAGTGGATTTGAGGTGAAATATAAAATACCTAATTAATAGTCCTATGAATGGCTTTTCTTCTCTTTTTCTTCTCTTTCAGCCTCTCACCATATTGTAATAATAGGTATATGTTATTATTGAATACTTAAAAAAATAATTCTGATAATGTATGTTATAGTAGCCTTTTGTATGACTAAATTACCCCTCTCCTGCCTGATTCATATTGTACAATGATTATTTTTTTTTCCTTTTTTACTCTTCAGGGAAACCTTAGACATAAGTAATAACTGGGCTATAAAAAAAAGAACCAAGGTTGCTGGGATGATGGTTTGATGACCTGGAGCTATGTGACAATAAGGAGTGTAACTCCTTTCATTAGAAGCCAGGTTCTACCAGGATTAAACCTAATCCAAACCTTATGCTTAGGTACAAAACAGGGAATATAGGGGCCAGCAGTAGTTACTCAAATGTAGAAGAAAAAAATATGAGGAATTGTATTACTCTTTGCTAAATCTATGTTATTTAAGCAATCAAACTAATTTTGGAGGCCATATTAACTAGTCAGTGAGGGGAGAAATGCTAAAATAAAAGAAATGATAACCGATTGTAATGATAATCAGGGCAGGACTTTTTGCTGTTCTCCTCTTTGGGGATGCTAAGGCTATGAAGTGTTTTTAATGAGTATCACCTTTGAATGGGTCAAGCAAAGTGGAATCTTTTTGTTTTGGAGTGTTTCTCAGCACTAAGGCAATTGATTTGTATATGATGTGGTACTGGTGGCAGAGGAACTTTCCCACACCCTGGTTTCCCACCCCCTAAATGCTAAGTTGGCCCCAGCCCTCAGGGTCCTGAACATTGTATATGTACTGGAAGGTTAGCTAGCATTTCACTCTTGAGGGTACACTCATTGAAAGAGTCTTGGTGAGAAGACTCTGGGCAAGCCATTAAATCACATCCTGCCCCTCCCAGCTTTGATAACCAATATGTTGGTGCTTCTCTGGTAATTATTGTGATTTGATCAAACAAGATCTGTCTGTTGATATGTTTATAATGTATGTTTGTAATTTCTATATGTATTTGTCCTGAGTTAAAGAGGCTGATATTTTCACCTTGAAGTAAGTGAATGATATATGTATGTTTAATTAAACTGAGATTGTTAACCCCTTAAAGTTGCTATCCTTAGAAAAGCAGACCAAAAAATCTGTGTTGGCAGCCCTTCTGTTTGCCCTTGTTGTTGGTCTTACACAGCCACAGTAGCTGCTAGCAACGCTGTTGTTAACACTGATACGTATTTCTAGATCTTTTTGTCTAAAACTCTTTGATTGCATATGCTTTCAAGCTTAGATTAATAAATTTCATTGCTCCTTTGCTGGAGCTGATGGGGTGGGAAGAGTTGGTAACTGGTTCATATTTGAATTATTAATATAATTGAAAGAAAAAAGGTGAAGAAGAGTTATCAAAATCGTCTATTCATAGAAAATTCATTGGATATTCGACAATTCTTCATATTCTTTTATATGAGATTCAAAGTAAATTAGTTCATTTCTTGAACTTTCACTTTCCTCATCTCTATACTATATTTATCACCTACAAAATTCCTAGGAAGATTAAGAAGAATTAGTTAATAACAATCAAGAGTTCTTTTATCCTCAGTTGAAGATAACTATTAAGAAAGGAAGCAAAAGTAAAAGCAGTCAGATTTAAGACTCATTAACATCAGCTTGATCCCACACAAATTTCCATTCTCTAATGTCCCTGGGACTTTTGTTTTCCCAGGGCTATCGTCTTGGATTCACAGCCATTAGCAAAGGGATTCAAAGGGAGGATGAACATCACTGAACTTGGAAACAAGACAACTCAATTCCACAATTTTATAAGGAAATCATTTTAGTGCTTCGTTCTCAGGAGTTTTGCCATATCTATACTTTTTTTCTATTGTAGTTCATAGTTATCAAAAGGAAAGTTAATTACAACCCAATTAGTTATCAAGATGAGGTCCTCCTGGGCCAATACATAAGGGTATTTTGTGCTTCAAGTTGCAACTCATTAAATATTGCTTTTAAAAAAATGACCGTGAAATCATTAAAAATACACATATAGGTAATAAAGAAACCAGACCAAGATACTAGTTATTACTAAGACTACGAAAAGAGAAATTCTCCAATGTTATTCTCAAACAATCCACATAACTATTTTAAATATCATCATTTAAGGGAAGAAACAACTTACTTCAAATATAATTCTGAAGACACTGAGCTCCATTAAAATGCAAGATACCATAAAGAATAGGTAAAATATAGGAAAATAGCAATTGCAGTGCCTAGAAATTTATAGAAGACAAAAGCCCTGGAATGATAAAGTCCAAATCCAAAAGTTTCTCAACAGGTGAGACAAGTGGGTTGAATCCAATAAAATGAAATTTAGTTAGAATTGATGTAAAGTAAACTTAAGTTAAAATTCAATTTTGTAAATACCTTGTAAATAGAAATGGCATGACTATGTAAGTGTTCATCTAAAAAAAATCTGAGAATTTTAGTGGACTACAAGATCAATATGACTTAACAGTGTGATATTCCAATACTCAGTGGTCTCATTACTAGAGATGCTCCTGCCAAAGGTTCATATCACAACACTTACAGGCTTGCCCCTTCTACCTATGTCCATCTACAATTAATGTAAGAAGATCCAATTAATATTCTCGAAGCCTACAGTATGATATGACAATACCAAAGGAGGCTAGAGGGTAACTTCTCTATCCGTTATACTGCCATGCTTCTCCTGGGTAAGCATCATCCCTTTATACCCCCAAGTTATCCCTCATTTTTATGTGACCAATTTATATTTTTATCTCACATTTACCAGAGGACAACTTTTACTCTACTTCATTGATAAATGGAAATGACAGAAGACTAGAGGCAAAGTTTGAGGACAGGGAGTTAGCTATAAAGTAGCAAGGTCTACAATTGTAAGGAGATGAAACAGGGAGGAAGGCAGGAAAATGAAGTGAGGGCAGCTGTGGGAGGAAAGTTCCTATGGGAATTTAAATATTTGGGGTTATGTCAGGCACTACTCATGAGAGTAAAATAAAAGAGGAAATAGGACATTCAATTCACTCCCATACATTTCTAAATAACAGTGGAAAATATTCTTTCTTCTTCCCCTACATTTTCCTTGATGCAGTATTTGACCTAACCATAAGTTAGGGGTACTTAACCTGGGGCCCTGGACCTGACATAGGTCTGTGGATAGAGTTTGGGGTATGCATGAATTAATTAAATGTGCATATATGTGTGTGTGTAATTGGTTTCCTTTTAAATCCTATGTATTTCATTTTATACATTATTCTAGGGAGGAGTCCGTAGGCTTCTTAAGGGGTCTATGACACAAAAACAATGAAAAACCTTGTGCTAAATACTCATACTATAATATGGAATTGGTGTATTTCCCTACAAAGTAAGATGCTCTTATTTTTCATTAAATCAACTTTCCTAAATATTTTTTCATAAATTTCGTAGGATAAAAGAAATAAAATTTTAAAATTCCTACTTTGTGAATGGGGAAAGAAACTTTTCTATCTCATAATGTGTGTATACATGAGTTTAATTCTGTAATAACTTTTAAACGAAATGTTTCTTGGGTTGTTTCAAAGATATGTTGAGAACTGGCCAAAAGTCCAGTAGAAGATGGCCATGAATTGGTTCAGAGAATAATCTGCTTCATCTATCCTTTTAAATTCTCTCATTGTTTTGGTAAGATGCTTGGCAGATCCTACTAGCGCTTGTTTCATTCGACAACCAAAACAAAAATCTCATATCATTTCATAGACCCTCACATGTACAGAAGGGTATTATTAAATGTGATAAAAGCTGCTAAAATAGCTTCTGGGCTTGGACATAGATGAAAAACCCCTTTGAGCCCCCAAACTGTACTTCCCAGAATTGTTTATCTCATCATAGCCCCACCACATCCCCTAGACAATTTGTGACAGCCAAGATACATTTGTCTCTTAGAAGAGCATCAGCATGATATCCCTCACAGAGTCCCCACCACCACTACCCCCAATTACCTTTCTGGCTGTCTTCTGAATTTGAATAGACAGTAGATATGGAGTAATTAAGCTACAGAGGGATCAAACAGAGTGTTTAATGTCACATTAATAGCAATCCCAGCATTGCCATTGAAATACAGTCACAGACAAGATTCTGATGGAAATGGGACCTTAGTCCTTTGACTCCTTAAACCATAATGCCCCTTTGAAGTTGTTTATAGAATCATAAGACTGTAGTTGGCTCCCATTTAAAATTCCATTCGTGTGGCAAGTCTTGGAAAGAACTGAATCAAGGAGAGGCCTTTGCTTTTATCCTTGTTTTATTTAGAAACAAGCTTGTGAGCAAATTGACTAATCTGCCCTGGCAACAGCCATCCATTTGATTCTTTGGGAACAGTGAATGCTAACACAAAGTCATCCAAACAAGTTAAGCCCAATATTTCCATCCAAACACTGAAATTCTTAGCATATGATAAAAGACAAAGTCAGAATCAGGTGGCAATAAGGAGAGTTCCTTGGTGCTGGAAAGCATTCCAGTCAAACAAATCATAAATTAGAATCAAAGGGTTTTTGAGCTAGAAGAAACCTGAGAGATCATCTAGTCATTTTATAGAGCAAACAGAGTCTCAGAGCAGTGAACCCATTTGCCCAAGGTTGCATAAGTTATAAAAAACGAAGCTTAGATCTGAACTTCAGTTTTCCACCTCCAAAACCAGTGGTATAATAGATGGAGTGCCTGACTTGGGGTCAAGAAGTCTAAAGTTTGATTCCTGCTTCAAACACAATCATTGTGTGACCCTAGGTAAGTAAATTAACCTCTTTCATTCTCAGTTTTCTCATCTGTAAAATGAGGATAGTAATAGCAAATACCTCACAGGATTGTTTTGTATTTCGAATGAGATAATATATGTGAAAATCCTTTGCAAACTCTAAAACTTTGCACCATATAAATATTAGCTATTATTTTTATACCACACAGTTCTTTGAGAACATGGGTATATGAATGAGCCTCCCTCAAATTCCCTCTCCTCAAGCAGAACACCCAAAGGAGGTTGACTGGCAGAGCTCCTGCTATGGCTGCTGTGTTCCTAAGCCAGGCTGGAGATCTGTATCCCTTCTCTGTAGTGAAAGGACTGGTTCTACTGCCTATGGAAACAGAGCAAAAAATCACTGCAAAGTATACTTCCCTGAAACTTGGAAAGTTCTTCTGTAAGTTAGGGCCGAAAAAAAATTGTCTCCAAATGTGCAGTATGATAATTGGATTGGCCAAGATACATGGATGGAACTCAGAAAGTGCTTAAATTATGACTGCATTTTTGAAAGACGGCTTTGTTCCTCAAGATCTCAAATCAGTTTCAATTGGTTCTTTTGGGTCCTCTTCAAATACCCCCCTACTAATGTGAGAAAGGCATTATTCTCTGATTAGTTACATTTTCCTTTAATCTTTAACGCTATTTTGACCTCTTTTGCTCAGAAAGCAAGACTAAAAACCAGATGGAGAAGATAGGTGTCAATTTTGTTTGTTATTGCACTAAGCTGCACATTGCATTGCAAAATTTCATTTTTGAGGAAGCTAATATTTGCTTCCCAATAGTTAACCATCTTTGTTATTAAGTCATTTCAGTCATGTCTGACTCTGTGACCCTATTTGGGGTTTTTAAGACATCACGCCCCTGATGTCACTGGTCCTCTTTGAGAATGAAGGACCAACAACAAGGAGACTGTGACTTCTCTAATATGTGGTTAGGAAAGAATTTCCCTGGTGACATTTTTAAATTTTTTTATTATTATTTAATATATTTAGTTTTCAGCATTGATTTTCACAGGAGTTTGAATTACAAATTTTCTCCCCATTTCTACCCTGCCGCCCCCCCACTCCAAGATGACGTATATTCTGGTTGTCCTGTTCCCCAGTCAGCCCTCCCTTCTGTCACCCCACTCCCCTCCCATCCCCTTTACCCTTTCTTTCTTGTAGGGCAAGATAAATTTCTATGCCCCATTGACTATGTATCTTATTTTCTAGTTGCATGCAAAACTTTTTTGTTTTTGTTTTTGAACATCTTTTTTTTAAAACTTTTGAGTTCCAAATTCTCTCCCCTCTTCCCTTCCCACCCACGCTCCCTAAGAAGTCAAG
>JAQQSZ010019201.1:0-10416 GCA_028646595.1 Phalanger gymnotis
CCTTTAATGGCTAACAGGGGAAAGAATGTCCTTAGGTCAGTCTGATCTGGCCTTGTTGACAGAGGTAAGGGTATTTCCTGAGCAAACTTTAGAGAACAAAGAAGCCCAGGTCCTGGATCTTCTTCCAGTTACTCATTAATTCAGGCTCTGGGTCTGGTTGAAATTAAAAATGATATAAAATGGTATAAAATGTTCCACAGATTCGATAATCCTTTTAACTGCCCATTTCATGGGGGCTCTACCACTCAGCCTAGACCACTTAATTGCTATCATTGTCTGCATTTGGACCACACCAGGCTATTTACCATTCCTTAATGTCATCCAGCTCTTCTCACAGTCTTTTCTTGTATATAAGTATTAATTCCTCCCATTTAGTTGCAGACTAACTAGGAAATATGTCCTCTCTTATTAGCAATACAATTACAAAAATTTACTAGGAATCTTGCCTGCCTAACTGGTATTATAATAAAACCTGCCTACTCTGACTGAAAAAAGGCTTGAGTGGTTGAATTCTTTTGAAGCAGACCCTGCCTTGGACCCTTGCATTTTGGGGTTCTCAGCACCCCAAAACACAACACCTGGGATAAATTTAAACTAGACCTAAAGTGCCCCAATTCCGGGAGAATACCAAATCTAACCCTAAACTTCTCCAATCCCTGGGGCAAACCTAAAACTTCCAGGGGAAAAACAATCCAAAATCCTTTCCCTCTTTTAAAGGAGGGCCCCTTACCTGGAGCATTAAAATCCAAACCTAAACCTTCCCAATCCCTGGAACAAAGCTGATCTCTAAAGCACTCACTGTTTCGGGGAAAACCTACAACTCCATCCATACCTTAAAAAGCACAACTTTCCCAGTCGCTGGAGTACTGAAAAAAAATCAGAATAAAACCCTAAATCTTTCCTGAACTCAGAAGCAAAAGGCATCATGAGCTTGTTGTTCGTTCGTTTCTGTCATGTCTGACTCTCTGTAACCCCAGGGGATTTCCTTGGCAGAGATGCTGGAGTGATTTGCCATTTTCTTCTTCAGCTCATTTTGTAGAGGAGGAAACTGAGACAAATAGGGTTAAGTGACTTACCCAGGGTTGCACAGCTAGTAAGTGTCTGTAGCCAAATTTGAACTCAGGAAGATGAGACTTCCTGACTTCAGCCCTACCCCTCTATCCACTGAGTCACTTTAGTTGTGTATTAGGACTATGTTACCTAAGACTAATTTGGGAGTCAGCCTGTGGGTGAAAGCCAAGGGTACTAGGAATTTTGTTCCAGAAGCCAGGGTCACAGAGATGGCAAAACAGATGAGGAAAGGGAACAGAACATAAATCCAACCTGCTTTCCACTTTGCCTTGACCAAGCCAGAGAGGTAGGGATGAGGAAGGGTGTAGCCTTCCAAACTGAGTCACAGATCAAATAAGAGATAACTATTTCAAAGCATTGCTGCTCCATTCTTTTTAAATCCGTGCCTTACTTTCTTGTGCCTTGAGAAGCAGAAGATCTAGTTTCCATCCTCTGCTGGTGTGTCCATGTGACCTCCTGCAGGAATATTTAGGGTGTCTGGTCTGAAGTGTCCTCACTGAGGACCCTTCAGGTTGTTCAGGTCAGAGGAACTTTGGACAAATGGATTCCTCTTTTTGAGATGCACTGATCCATGTTCCTATCAGGCTCTCTCTCATCTCTTCCCTCAGGTCCCTGCTTCTACCCGTTGGTATATTCTGCTCCTTAGAGCCCGAGAATCTTCCATTTTAAAGTCATCAGAGGCTCCCAAGGACCTGCTAAGGAGACTCAGGCTGGAAATTCCACTCTTTTTCTACAGCACAGGAGTTCTACTAAGGTAAGCTCCCAAACACCATGTATGTATGCTCCATGGGACTCTATCAGGACATTTTAGTCCTTTAGGTAGCACAGAAAAAAATGCAGTAATAAATCAATGATGGTTCCTGTGTACAAACAATAGATTGTATCACAGGCTATCCATCACTGTGCTATCCAGAAAAAAATAAATCTCCAAAAACTGAACTGAAATTAGGTTAAAAAGGATTTAAAAAGATGAAAGGAATGTAGAGAACAAAACAGTGACCAAGGATGTTTAGAACTGGAGGCATCGTGGTAAAGGGGAGTGATGACTGGCTTTGTCATCAGAGGATATGGTTTCAAATCCCAAATCTGGCACTACCTATGTGACCTTGGGCAAACCATTTAATTTCCATGAACCTCATTTTTCTTATCTGTAAAGTGGGACTGGATGGCCTTTGAGATCACTTCTAGCTCTAGAGCTATGGTGCTGAGATCCCATGACATGACACTCTGCTATTGAGTAGAACAGTATCCTTGGCCCAGTCACTTGGCTTCTCTAGTCCCCAACATTTTCATCTATAAACTGTGGTGGTTGGATTAGGTGATTCAATTCAGTAAACATTGATTGAGGGGAGAGACTAGAGTGGAACATGGAGACGTGGGGGGGGCACTTGCCCAGAGAATTAAAGCTGTGGGAGCCAATGAGGTTGTGAAGAAAGTGTGCAGAGAGAGAAGAGAAAAGAGGCTAGGATTGACCCTTGGGGAATAACCAGAGTTAAGGCCTGTTACAGAGATTATCCTTCCCCCAACCCAGCTTCAGTCCCATCTCTCTCTCTCTCTCTCTCTCTCTCTCTCTCTCTCTCTCTCTCCCACCTCCCATCCTCCCTCCCTCCCTCCATGTCTCTCTCTCCCTCTCTCTCTCTCAGGGAGCAATATAGCTCCCTGGTATCCCAGTACATCCACCTCTTCAATTCTCACAAGCTGCAACTTCCTGTGATCTCAGGTACACACAGTGATGTTCATGCCTTTTATCTCCTCACCACAAATCTCTGAAATTCCTTATATAGACTAGAACCTCTTATCTTTCTGTCTTTCCCTCTCCCTCAGTCCTCCTGAAACTTTCACTTCATTCTTATTGTGACCCCTTAGCCACAAGGTAAGCGGGGAAAGTCTCCCTGCTTTCCCAGTCCATAGACGTCCATTCTGGGATCTTTTTCTTCTGTTCAAAATCTTGAGTCTATGGTTAAACCAGTTCCATTTTCCACCATCACCTATCCTTGAATGCTTTGCTTCCTTTGGCCTTGTAGTTGTATTTCCAAGACCCAGGCCTGGATTTTGCCCACCACCAGCCTTCTCTCCTCTTACTCCATGACAAGAAGTCCCACAGTTCTTCCCTGATTGGCTTTCTATCACACTCTCCACAGCTACAGTTTCAAAGCTTCTTTTCTCTCCTTAAGCTTCCTCTACTGATCACCCCTCCTCCAAACACACACTTTGTGATGGACTTCCCCTCATTAAGGAGATGAATACTTTTGTCTTCCTATGCTATGCCTCATTTCCTCTCAATGCCATGCTCAGAATTTTGCTTGACTTTTCTCACCAAGGTCAGTCTTTCTTCCTGGGCCCTTTTTCTCATCCCCACTTTACTAACTGATGAGTCCCCTGTGTGATCATCCACTCATTCTCTCTATTCTTCATCCACTTTTATCCACTGGCTCCTGACCCTGGCATCTGCAAGCACTCCCAGATCTCCACCAACCTCCTCCTGATAATCCTTCACTTAAACTCACTGACCCCTCAAGCCATGGTCCTATATCACTGCTCCTTCTTATAGCTGAACTCTCAGAAAATTCCATCTACATTCAAGGTCTTGTGATATGGCTTTTAACCCCCAGCCCCTCCACTGTCTAAATCAACCAAGGATCTCTTAATTACAAACTTCATTGTCCTTTTCTCAATGCTTTTCTTTCTTGATCTCTCATCAGCATCTGGGACTGCTCAGCTCCCTTCAGTCTTTCCAGGGCTTTTGAAGAACTACTCTGTCCTGGTCCTCCTACATACATGACCAATCCTTAGTCTTCTTTCCTGTCTCATCATCCATTTCATCTCTCCCTCACAAGGGTGTATACTCAGGCTCTGTCTTGGCCCTTCAATCTTTTCTCTCTACTTTCTATCTCGCGGTGACCTTATTAATTCACTCATCACAAATCTATATATCCAGCCCCCATCTCTCTCCCATATCACTAGCTCTCTTCTGGGTGTCTTCATCTGTATAACCCAAAAGCATTTTAGTTTCAATGAATCCAAAGAGGAACTCATCGTTTTTCCCCCCAAACCAGCCCCAATGGGTATTGGACTAAGGGATATTGGGAAAAACACATGGGTGTATTGTCTCCCTTGGGTACTGAAAGCCTAATTTTAGGAAGAATTTAGGAAGAAATTTAGGAAGGAAATTTACTGGAATTGAGATGAAATGACCTGGGCTTGAATCCTGGTCTCAGCCATTTTCTTCCTCTGTGATTTTGGGGAAGTCTCCTTGTCTCTTTAGGACTCAGTTTCCGCATCATTCACTGATGAAGTTCAGAGGGATGATTTTTAAGGTACCATCTGTATCTAATTGTACAATCCTAAGAACTTATTCTGGTTTTCTCTTATGGATTTGATCATTTCAATCTGTGATTCTAAGACTATTGGCCTTGGCAGAGCTCAGACAGTGCCACTAATTCCCATGTTGCAGGTGGAAACAAAATGTGGAGACTTGTCATGGCAGTGATTATGATCCAGGCACTGGGAACAGAATGTATTTTCCATGATATTGACAGACTCGAGAATCCAGAAGTTGAATTGAATGTTGTAAGTTTTATTCTTATTGGGAAAAATCACTCAACTCATTGGTGTATCTAAGATTCCAACTATTTAAAAGGTTTATGAGTGTGAGCAATTGTAATATAGCAGAAAAGTCGCATGTTTATTTAGGAAATGGGATATCAGCATTGTAGCCACAAAATGGTTGTGCCAATACCCTGAACTAAATGCATTTTTTCCCAACCAGAGTCAGATCATTCTTCACTGGCAATACCCGGTTGAAGAGTATGAAGTTGAGACAGCAGATTCATATATCCTCACCCTTGTAAGGATTCCCCATGGAAGAATATGCAACAATGTATCAGGTATTTGTCAAGTCTAGGAGACCCAGGTTTGGAGCACAAGGTTATGGCTTTGAATCCCAGCCTTGTGATTAACCAGAACTTTGGTCAAACCCCTTGTCTCACGGCCTATGTCTTCTCTTTTCAATGGGAGAGTCATGGTGAATAACCTAATACCCTTTCCGCTTCTAACGATTTCCATTCCAATGTCAAGAAATTTTTCTCAGCTGAAGGCCTTGTCTTCCCTTCAGAGAAACCCAGGCTAGGAGGAGGATTTGGAAGCTAACTAGAACATGGAAAATGGTTAGAAACCTCATTTTTTTGAGAGAATCTCTATGATATCCTTGTCACAGAAGGACCTGACAATGAGATTCAAGGTAGCTACCCAAACTGTAGGGCATGCTAATTCTCCAGGTGCTCCTGGCTTCTCTTGGTTAAAGTGGCTGGCAAGCCCCATGTTTTCTGTTGACAATGGTTGGTCTTTGTCCGTGGCCCTTTGGCAGCCTGCCTAATATTTCTTTCATAGCCTATAGAGTTGTGAAACCTGAGGCCTCATGGGCACATGAGGCCTCCTAGGTCCTTAATTGTGGCTTTTTGACTGAATCCAATTTTTTTCTAACAACCAAACAAAGAGGACCCACAACATCCTTCTGAAGTTGAGTCTAGAAATGCATAGCTCAAGAAAGCTTCTTTTAAATAAAATAGCAACCTTTTGTTTTTTCCTATGCCTGGATATAAACCCATCTCTTAGGTCCTGTAATCTGTTCAATTTCCCTGGAAACCCAAAGTCTACAGGTGTAAGGAATGATTTTTCAGTGTCAACATGGCAAAAATTTGGTTTTGAGTATTCACCATTTTTCCTTTCAGCTCAGCGGCCTGTTGTGTTTTTGCAGCATGGTTTGTTGGCATCATCTGTCTGCTGGGTCTCCAACCTACCCAACAACAGCTTGGGCTTCATTCTAGCAGATGCAGGTTTTGATGTGTGGATGGGAAACAGTAGGGGGAGTACCTATTCCCTGAAACATGCCTTTTTGTCAAGAAATTCCACTCAATACTGGGCTTTCAGGTAGGGAAAAATTCAAATGTGGGTTTCATGTGCCTCTCAAAGGCATTTCAAATAATACGAAAGGATGAAATCTCATCTTTATTTAGTTTAGCTGAATGATATTTCTTTCAAAGATTTGTTTTGAAAAATCACTCAGTCCTGATGACCTTCTATTCCTGTGTCTGCTTTTCTGTGACACCTTGGTTTTACTTCAAATGAATGACTAGACCACTGGTCTCAGACTCAAAGAGAAACTGATCCCTGCACAAGTGAACCTTATCTATGTTCCATTGTATTTTTATTTATTTTAGTAAACATTTCCCAATGACATTTTAATATGGTTCTGGATACTTTGGGGAGTTTTTCTAGCATAAGTCAGAGACATCTATTAGACCACCAAAGACAGAGATTTTTGTAGAACAAGAATTTCATTCTCTATTCACATAAGACAAGGAAGAGGTTTGGTTATTCATATGTTTTCATCATAAATATGAAGTACATCTGACTTTGTTGTACTTTTTTGTCCTTTGGCAGTTTTGATGAATTGGCTCGATATGACCTTCCAGCCTCCATTAACTACATTGTGAAAAAAACTGGAAAGAAGATATATTACGTGGGCCATTCTCAGGGCACCCTTATTGGTATGGTCAGACTTACTGGGATCTGAGAACTTCAACCTTGTCCCCCCTTGAAGTCCAACTTTTTTGTGTGTGTGGCAAGCATGAATGTTGCACCTGCAACTGGGTCCTGGCTATTATCTTGGAGAAGAGAAGATGGAGGAGGGTGGAAGCTGCAGGCAGTAGGATGAAGGACAGGTGATACTTACTATCTTCAGGTTTCTGGAGGGTTTAGTAGAAAAGAGCAAATATTTATTCAGTTTGGGCCCAGAAGGGGGAAGAAGGAGCAAAGTGTAGAAAGTGTAGAAAAATAATATTTGAGTTAGGAAAACTCCGCAAACAAGGCGCCTCTCTGCAGGGGGAATGGACTGATGCAGGAGGTAGCAAGTTCTCCTACACTGTAAACCTTCAAATGGAAGGTAGATGACCAATTGGCGGGGCTCCCAGTTGTGTTTTCTGGGGCTATGTAAAACAAGTCCGATCTCTTTTCCAGGGCAGCTCGATGGAACAGTGGATAGAGTGTGCTGCATGGAGTCAGGAAGATTCATCTTCATGTGTTCAAATCTAGTCTTAGATACTTTGACTCTGGGCAAGTCACTTAAACTTGTTTACCTCAGTTTCCTTATCTGTAAAATGGACTGGAGAAGGAAAGGATAAACATCTTCAGTATCTTTGCCAAGAAAACTCGAAATAGGGTCCCAAAGAATCAGCCATGATTGAAAAATGACTGAATAACAACAATGCCCTTTCTCTATGAAAATCATTCTTGTACTTGAAGACTTCCATCATCTCTTCCCTAAGTTTTCCCCTGACTAATTGCATCCTGCCAGTATTCATGAAAGAATCTCACAAGGCACTTCACCCCCCACTGGGGGCTCTTTAGCTTATGCACTCCCTTCCCATGACGTGCTATCCCAAATGAAGACACGACTCCAGATGTAGCCTGACAAGGGCAGAGAAGTCTGTCCGTATTTTGTTTCTAGTGTCTGATTCTAAGCCTCTCAATGCAATCTAAATCTGCATTATTACTGTTGTTATTAATAGCTTTTGTTTGTTTCCTGGTGGCCATGACAGACCATTGCTTCCCACTTAGTTTTTATTCCAGTACAATTCTAAGATTTTTTTAGATTGAATAACACATCACCTACATTGCACTTATGGACTTTTATTTTCTGAGCCAAAGTTGTTAGTGACCAATTTTACAATGGGCCAGTTCAATGGCTATTTCTCAGTCTTTCTCTTCTTGATTTCTTTGGGGTTTTGTGCCACTGCCCTCTTTTTGTTCTCTCCTGCTAGCTTTCTCTCTGCTTCTTTATCTCCTGTGCTGGATCTTCATCCACATCCAAGCCCCTAAATGTGGATGTTCCCTAAAGCTCCCTAGGTTCTCTTTTCTCTCTTCACCTCTCACTAAGTGATTTCATCAGCTGCCATGCACTAAGACATGTCTCTCCCGGATGTGTCTCCCTAGCCTTTGTCTTTCTCCTGAGGGCAGGTCTAATATCATCATCCTCATTCAAATGTTCATCCTGGGGGTCCTATAGATATCTCACAGTCAATGTAATCAAAACGGAACTCCTTATCTCTTGCCCCAGACTAAGCTCTCTTCTGAGCCTCCCTATTTCTGACAAGGATGCCACCATCTTTCCAGACTCCTGAGGCCACAAAGATTTCACTGTCATCTTCCACTCTTCACTGTCCCTTAATCTACACATACAAACAATTTTCAGCTCTTGTTTCTAACTTCACATCATGTCTCCCATAAATGCCCTTCTCTGGACTTACCCACCCAACACCTTAATTCAAGATCTTCTCAGTTCTTGCCTAGGTTATTGCAATAAAATCTACATCATTAGGGTGAGTCATTAGAAGAGAATCAGTGATAACATTCATTTCAATTGAGAAGAGAATGAATTCCCTGAGAGTCAGACATGACCAAGAGAACTCAACAATAACACCTTCTGGACTCCTGGCCCAGCCCTCTATCCACTGCATCACCTGGAGGCCCCACTTCCTCATAGGATGCTTTGTTTTAAAGAACCCTAAGGTTACTTAAAAAAAAACCTTAATTGATGCTGTTTGGATTGAGTTAACTGAATTCAGCAGACCTTTGTTTATATAGAAATAAACAAAGATTCAGTGAGTTGAGAAAAGAGAGACAGGAAATATCAGTACTCCCTCAGAAACTTCTGCTCATTCGCCAGACGTGGTGAGTGAAATTGGATTAGCTGAGGTCGGACTTGGAGATTCTTGAATTCTATCATTCACCCATGGAGCAGGGTTAGTAGTTATGATTTCCTGGGTTGTTGTCCAACGTGCTTAGCCCTCCTTCATAGTTTGCTGTTCTCAGACTAATGAGTCCTTGGTCAGAATTAGAGGGCACTAAGGAGGTCACCTAATCTAAACAAGTATCCTGTTGTCTTTCAGGTTTCATGGCATTCTCCACCTTACCCAAGCTGGCTCAGAAAGTTAAAGCTTTTTTTGCCTTAGCTCCAGTCTTTTCCGCTCAGCACGTCAAAAGCCTCCCATTTATATTCCTTTTGAAGCTGCCCAGGCCATTGTTAAGGGTATGTCATTTCTGTGGCAAACTAGAAGTGAACAGCAGATCATCAGAGAAGTAGAGCATGGGCAGTGGGGATATCTGTGTGGCTCTCAGAATGGTTGAACCCAAACACATCTCCACAGAAAGGCCATTTACGTAGAAATGGGGGAAAAGACATTCCTTTTTTTCTGTAAAAATCCAGATCAACTCTACTGTCTCAAAATTTAAAAAAAAAAAACCTCAAAGTCAAAGGGAAATTTAGGGTTATGCGTATCTGACCGATACCTTTACACAGGCTCTGAAGCTCAGTACTCATATGACTTTGGAGCAGTCATTCCACTGTAGAATAAGAGGCTCAGAGGGTGCTAATGCCTTCAGAATACCAGGGCTGACTGGGTCTTGCCAGATGAAGAGATTTCTTGATGGTGAGTCTGCCAGGCAGCCTCATGGAGAAATCAGAGAAGGCCAGAGTGAGTGCTGTTGGGTTGTTTCAGTTGTATGTGACTCTTAATGATCTCATTTGGGGATTTCTTGCCATTTTCTTCTCTAGCCAATTTTACAGATGAGGAAACTGAGACAAACAGGGTTAAATGCCTTGCCCAGGGCCACACAGGTATTAACTGTCTGAGGCTGGATTTGAACTCAGGTCTTCTTGACTCCTGGCACTCTATCCATTGTTCCACCTAGCTCCATCCCAAAATGAGTGTAGCCCATAGGAAATGAGATGTCCAAATGACACCAAAATGTTGAAGAGCCTGGAGATCATATCATGTGAGCAGGAGTTAAAGGAATAAAATTATATGTCTTGGAAAACCGAAGAATCAGGGTGAGGGGGAGGGAGCATGATAGTTGTCATTTGGAAGGAAGATAAGATTTATTCTTCTTGGCACCATGAGGCAAAAGATGAATTGGTAACAGGAGCAGTGTGGTATAATAGAGAGGTAATAGGGAGCTAATGATAATAATAATGCCTAGCATTTATATCATGACATAAGGTTTGCAAAGCACTTTGTATTTATCATGTCATTTGATCCTCGTATCAGTCCTGGGAGGTAGCCAATATTGCTACCTTCATCTTGGAAACTGAGGCTAAGAAAGGTTAAAGACTGATTAACCCAGAGGTTAAAGACTGGCCCAGGATCACACAGCTAGTAAGAATCTGAGGCAGAGGTGAAAGTTAGGCCTTTCTGATTCCAAATCCAGCACTCCATCCCCTGAACCACCAGGGTACCAACTGGGTTTGAAGTCAGGAAAACCTGGGTTCAAATCCTGCCTCAGACA
>JAQQSZ010019202.1:0-10416 GCA_028646595.1 Phalanger gymnotis
GGAGTTCTGTTCGGGACAGACCTTACCCCGAGACCATCCAGGCAGACCTGGGCTGGAGTCCTGCTTCCCTCTGCCCCTTTGTGGGTTCTGTAGTTCTAGAATTGGTTCAGAGCCATTTTTTCATAGGTTTTTGGAGGGGACTTGGAGGGGAGCTCACGCCAGTTGCTGCTTTCCAGTCGCCATCTTGGCTCCGCCCCCCTCTTGGAGGCTTTTGATGTAGGCTCTTTGACTTTGTTGACTTCTTCTGGCTGTATATTTTCGTCTTCTTTGTTGCCAAAAAAAGATTCCAAGGTCTGAGTCTAAATCTGAGACCATTTTCGCTGCCTGTTCATGTTCCCAGCCAACTGCTTGACCCTTGAGCTTTTTGTCAGGGTATGACTGCTTGTAGAGTAGAGAGTACTTTGTCCGAAGCTTAAGGGGCTATGCTGCTGTTTTCAGAGCTACTTCTACACAGCAAGCTCTGCCACACCAGTGCTCCTCCTCCCCCAAGAACTGCCAACCCAGAATGCGACCCAGATCCAAGCAGGCTCTGCACTCCTGCTTTGATCCTCCCATTAATTCCTCACACAGGGTGGGCCTGCGGTCAGAAGCAACTGCAGCTGGATGTCTGGAAGCAGCCCTAGAGCTGAACCACTTCTGTGCCCCTGGGACTAGGGCTGACTGTGCACTTTTTTCACTCTAGCAGTTTTCCCACTAATCTTCTCTATTGTCTTTGGCATTTGTGGTTTGAGAAGTCTGATAAGTGCCACAGCTCAATGATTCAGGGCCCTGCCTCCTATTCCACCTGGCTCCCAGTCTGGTTGGTCCTGGCGTGGCCCATGCTGGGCTGTGCTCTGCTCCGCTCCCAGCTCCGTGTGACAGACCCTTCCCACTGATCATCCAGGCTTTCCTGGGCTGGAGCCCTGCTTCCCTCTGCTATTTCATGGGTTCTGCAGTTCTAGAATTTGTTCAGAGCCATTTTTGCAGGTGTTTTGAGGGATCTGGGGGAGAGCTTAAGCAAGTCCCTGCTTTCTAGCCACCATCTTGGCTCTGCACCCCCCCCACCCATCACCTCATTTCTTGACTATTATATAATAACTTCCTAATTGGGCTTCTTGAATCCAGTCTTTTCACTTTTCCAATTCATCTTTCATAATACACCAAAATGATTTTCCTAAAGTATGGGTCTGATCATGCTATTCCCCTCCTCAAGGAGCTTCCATGGCTTCTCATTGCCTTTAGGATAAATGGCAAACTTTTTTTTTTTTTTTGGCATTTAATGTCCTTCACTATCTGGATCTAGACATTCTTTCCAGACTAATTACACATTATTTTCTTTTACCTACTCTATTATTCTTCCAAACTTGCTGTTTGCTGTCCCTGATATCACATCTTCCACCTTGGTTTCTTTTTTTCAGAGTGCTTTTCATGTTTAGAATGCTTTTCCTCCTCACCTAAACCTTTTGGAACCCTTATCCTTCTTCTACTGCTGCCTCATTCAAGACTTTCCTGATCCTCTTTCCCTCCATTCCCATGTTAATACTTTCCCCATCTCTGTGCAGTTATTTTGTATACATCATCTATTTACTTCTCTTTGAAAAAACTGCATTTCCCCATTGAACATTAACTTGTGAGCAAAGACTACTGAGTTTTGCATTTGTATTCCCAGCAGCTAGCAAAGAGCCAGGCACACTCGTCTGTAGATTCCCATAAAACAAACAAGAAAGGAATGTGATAAATGAAAAGTCCAAGAGACATAATTTCTGGGTAATTAATAATCAATTTATTAATTATGGTTGGTAAGTAATCAATAAAATGAGGTCAATGGCCTTCTCAGAAGCCAAAGACCAATCTTGGAGGCTCTTGAAAGCTTAAATACCCTTGGAATTCCTGACAGGCAGAAACCAACTCTGATTGGTTAATAATTAATGAGAGAATGAATATTATAATAAGAGGTGGGCCTATTCTAATGAGGGGCTGAGAAACGAGACACTGATTATGTCACTCTAGGGCAAAGAGGCTCATCTCCACACCCAGATCATTGATCTCCAGCAAGCTATACAAAAAGATCTATCTCTACCCAGACTACTTATATAGTTGAACAACAGGCTAGATTTCACCTAGATTAGATTCTCTTTACCTTTAATCAGAACTAAGCTTTTCCAGTTGGGTTGGTTCCTGTCCAAGACTGAGGAGAATATTAACTCAATCTCCTCATCAGCCCTATCCTCCAGAGGCTGCTTTAACCTAGTATTTCAATGAAGAAATAGGAAGGGAAAAACAAAACCTAGATCCCCCCTGATATTAGCAATTCATTATTAATAATCATTTTTATCAGAGAAGATGCATTGGTTTGTTTCCTGGCTAGAACATTCCTTTGCTTCTGAATGTGTGACATAGCTAATAATGTCATCTACTTGTCTGGTGAACTCATTTGCTGGGTTGCTTTCGCCTAGCGGTAAGCTGGAGTCAGTTTGCACCAGCTCAGGAGAGCCAATTGTTAAATTTTCACCATGAGCATTATACCTTGGAAATCATCAAATGGTATAAATCAAGAATTGTTTTGTTGATTGTCTAGGCCAGTGGTGTCAAACTCAAAATAGCAATAGGGCCACTAAACTATACATAAATATCCCTTCAGTCTATACATTGACTTAGAAAACCACACATTTTATATTTCTTTTTTTTATTAATATAGTGACACATTAAAATCAGATAGGAACTATATTTTAATCTGATTTGTCTTGCACTAGATAATGTTGTGGATTGCAAGCAGCCCACAAGTGTGTTTGACACCTCTGGTCTAGACCAAGGGATGGAGAAAATGTTAAAAGTGAAGATTAAATTTAAAGGTGTGTCATGCATACATTTCCCCAGAGAGCCAGTTGTTAAACATTTGCCAGCTCACTGCTGTTTTTGTGTCTGAGTTAGTGTCATTTGTTAGGTTATCATTTCCTTTGCATTGCCACTTCCTGGCTCTCTGCTGAATCGCAAGTGGTTAAACTACTTTTATGGTAACACAGGTAGAGAGGCAACCTGACAATTTTTTCTGTGGGTACTGAAGACTTTGCCTTCTTAGTAACCATAATTACTAAAGAACCAGAAAAGAAAGTTCTCACCGTGCAAGTCCTTGGTATTGTCAAATGATTTAACACCCAAAACAGATATTGAACCAATGTTAAATGGATGGCACTTCCACAGAGCTCCAGGCAAGCAGAATCTACAAGCTTGACTTACCTTTTTATTAAGTTCCAGGCAGGCATCATCTGCAGTCATTTTTATCTCCTCAGGGCTTGTCTTGCCTCTGGTGCCCTCCATAAAGCAACCTTAGCTCTCCTGAGCTTTTAAGTTATGGAATAATTCTAATAGAGGACATCCCTACAGACAATGGTCCTCACTATCTCAAATCATCTCTCCTTGACCTGTTTTCTAGGTCAGTTGTTTTACTATGAGATAACCTACCTGGATTCATTCTTCAATGATTAAGAAACTTCTACCCCATCATAACTACTCCAACCCAGTGATTCTGAATGTCTAAATGCCATTAAGTCTTGTTTCCCATCTTCCACTGACTGCTTCTTTATTCCTCTTTTCCTCAATTGAACTCCTCTTCCAAATTCCCAATTTAAAGCTATCCAACCCTTTCACATCCTATAGAATACTTGGTCTCAAGTGAATAAATTAGATTTCATCTTAAATCCCCCCCCATCTTTTTGCTTCCACTAAAAACATATCTCTCTCCTGACGCCTGTTTCTCTGGCTATCCTTTCTAGGACCTATCACATTTTCACTCATTTATTCAGACTCCCTAGACATGGTGGGGGAGTTGAATTACTCCTTCACCCCATTGCCACTTCCAGAGTATTTCTCTACTGTAATTAATTGGAACCCTCTCCTTTGAGCTTCATTAAGCAGATCTTTATTACCCAATCAAGATTCTAATGGCTGTTTTCTATAGAAACACTGGGTAAGTCAATTAACTTCTGTCTGCTTCTGTTAGGGCAGCTGGTAGGTGCAGTGGATAGAATGCCATACCTGAGTCAGTAAGATTCTTCTCTTTGAGCTAAAATCTGGTCTCAGACACTTACTAGGTATGTGACCTTGGACAAGTTACTTACCCATTTGCCTAGTCTCCTCATCTTTAAAATGAGCTAGATAAGGAAACGGCAAACCACTTTAGAATTTTTTTTTACCAAGAAAACCTCAAATAGGGTCACAAAGAGTCAGACATAACTGAAACAACTGAACAACAACAACTGTGTGGACTAGAAGATTGGTCGAATTTTTACACTTTTCAAGTCGTTGGTTGTTGCTGTGTTTGTAACTTCGTTCTTGAAGAGGACCATGATATCAGCAAATGATGATGTGACTTGCAGTTGACTGATTTAAGTGACGGAAGGCTGTGCAAGGTCACCAGCCTCACTTTCTCCTCCAGAGCCATCTGGGTCCAGTGGCCTGATATTCATCAGGATAACTGGAGATGGCCCAGCACTTTTCAAGTAGGCATTGTATACATAGTTAGATAAAACTTAATCTTTATGTCTCGGGATTCCTATAGTCAGAAAATTTCTCTAATGTTACAGAATCTCAGAGTTGGAAGGGGCCTCTGAAGCTATACTCTAGTTCAACCTGTATTTGAACAGAAATCTTTTTTTTTTTCAACAGCCCTGACAAGTGGTCATCCAGCATTAGCCTGAGGATGGCAAGAGAAGTGAAACGTGCCAACTTCTGAGACGACCCATTCCACTTTTAGATAGTTTTAATTTTCAGGAAGCTTTTTTTCTTAAATTGAGCCTTAATTTGCCTTTCTGAACCTTCTGTTATATTTCTCTAAGTTCTACTTTTTTGGGGGCCATGCATAATAAATCAAATCTCTTCTCCTACATTGCAGACCTTCAAATATTTGAAGATAACTATCATGTCCTCCTTAAGTCTTCTACTTTTCAGGGTAAATACCTCCAGTTTCTTTGTATAACACTTGCAAAGCCTGTTCTTGAGTCCCATTATTATTCTGTTTGTCTTTTTCTGTACATACTCCATCTTTTCAATATTCTTCTTATGACATGGTATCCAGAACTTAAAATGATATCTCATGTTTGACCTGACCAAGGCAGAGTGTTGTGGAATTATCGCTTCCCTCATTCTGGACACTATTACTCTTTAAATAAAGTCTAATGACTTTTCTAGTTTTTGTAATGATACTGTGACACAGGGTTCACTTATGTTGAGCTTGTAGGCCAATAACACCCCCGGATCAGTTGCACACAAACTTCTGTCTAGCTATTTCCTTCGTTCTGTACTTAAGAAGTCGATTTTTTGAACCCAAGTATAGAACTTTACATTTGCCTCTTACTTGATTTTCTTCATTATTTAAGGCTGTCAAGATCTTTTTAGATCTTGCCTCTTTTATACAATGGGTCATCTGCAGATTTACTAAGGAGGGCATCAGTGTCTTTATCTAAGCCATTGCTATTTTAATGTTTAACAGGTCTGTGATTTCATTAATGCAGATACTCTCCACAATGATGTAATCCATTTGTTCTCATACTGTGTGTTTCTTATTTTATTATCCACAAGTGATCCACTTGGTTCTTTTCTCTAATGTTGCATAGTACATTAACAAGGACAGATTCCAGGGGAACTTGAGTAGAGCACCTTCCAAGCTGACACCTGTCTAATAATGACTAATTCTTTGAGTCTGGTCAATCACCAGTTCTCAATTCATTTAAATACTCTGCCACATACCTTTCATCACTCTATTTTGTCCATAAAAATGGTATGGGAGATTTTGTTGAAAACTTTTTCAAATCCAGCCATTCTATGTCATGTTTAAAAAAATTCTTAAAATTTAAAAATTGATATCTTTGTTTTTTTAGTTTACTATTATTTCCAAATATATCTTTGCCTCCTCCCCTACTCAATGAGCCATCACTTGCACGAAGAACAAAAAATAAAGAGAAAAAGGAAGTTTAGCAAAACCAACTAACTTATCAACTGTCTGATAAGCATTGCACAGCAATATTTCCTTCACCTCTGCGATGAAGGGAGAGAGGTGCATTTTCTTAACTCTTTTTAATTCTTTCTTAACTCTTTCGAGTTTAATTGTTATGATTATACAGCATTCAGTTTCAGTTTTTTGTTCTTTACATTTATATTATTGTAGTCATTGTGCATAGTTTTCTTGATTCTGCCTGTTTTACTCTGCACCAATTCATTTCTACATTCTTTGTATTCATACTTTCTTCTAGCAAAAAATATTCTATGACATTTAAATACAAAAATTTGTTTAGTCATTCTTTGGCTGATGGACATGTACTTTGTTTCCAGTTATTCACTACCACAAAAGGGCTACTGTGACTATTTCAGTGTATATAGTACCTTTCTGTCTTTGACCTCCTTGGGACATATGATTAAGGAGTAGGCTTTCTCTGACCAAGAATATGGATGTTTTAACCATTTTTTCCTAGTGCAATTACAAATTACTTTCTAGAAAATTGTTTTTCCAGTGTGTTTGGACCATTTTACACTCTACCAGTGCCTATTTTCCTTCAGGTCCCCCAATCATTGACCATCTTTTTCTTTTGACATCTGTCAATTTTGGTGTATGAGCTGAAACCTCAAAGTTGTTTTGACTTTCATTATCTTATTATTGATGATTAGGAGCAATTTTCCATATGATTGTTAATATTTTATATTTTTTTCCTAGAAATATAGATTGCTTTACAAATTTGCATGTTATCCTCATGCAACAGGCAATGCTAATTTATTCTGTATTGTTCTAATTTTAGTGTCTATGCTGCCGAAGTGAGCACAGCACTGTTTGTTTATATCCTTTGACCATTTTTTTTCATTGGGGAATTAATCAAATATACTTTTGTTAACTCTTTAAGTATGTTGAATATTAGACCCTTATCAGAGATTTTTCTAAGCAAAGATCTTTTCTCCCAGTTGATACTTTCTCCTCTTATCCTGGTTGCATTAATTCTGTTCGTATATAGCCTTTTCAATTTCATGCAATAAAGATTATCTATTTTATCTTTTGTCATTTTAAAAGCTATGCCTATAGATTATCCCCAATCAACTTTATAGTCCAATTAGGGCACTCTCTTTTCCTTCCCAATGAAAAACAAATTCCTTGGCCCAGATCTTAATCATTCTCTATGTGGACTACTTATCCTCACTTTTGCATTCACTATTCTTAGCCATGTAGTCAAAACATCTATATCAGATAATACTGCATTCTGTACTTAGTCTTTATCTTTTCCTTCAGCCCAACTGCTCATATATTATTCCATTCATATAAACAGTATCTCTACCAATTTAATCCTGTTTCTGAGTTCTTTGCCAAAATTTTTATGATTGATTGAGGCTGACGGAGAGAGTGATAGGGAGAAAGTAAGAGTACAATTTATCTGGAAGTATAGAAGTTAACATTCCAAAACAGAAAAGATATTTAGATGAGGGTAGATGAATGATCTGAGTCATTAAGGAAGAAGAGTGATTGGGATGGTGGAAGGTCATATTATTGGTCATGGAAGTGATAAAGGCTGTAATTATTTGATAAGCACAAATACAGATTTTCTCAGAGATTTACTCAAAGGCTGTGCTAAATAACTAATTCATTATGGATATGGTTGTTAATACTTTCAAATCATATTAATTTCAAGTAGGCTAAGGAACAAAAGGAGAATGAATAGGTCTTAAAGCACCTCCAAACTCAAAATAGTTTGCTAGGCATGTGGTGATGAGAAAGGAGATTACATGCTCTTTCTAAGAAATGAAATGTTGCTGGAAGAGGAAAATATTTGGACGTAAAGGTCATGTAGATTGGGAAAAATTAGGTCACTAGGTATATTAATTATGTAGATTATTAGTAGTCATAGTGAACCCCAAAGGCAGAAGAGAAGTAGCTTTTTCATACCTACTTATTGCATATTGTGATGCTTTCTGTCACTTACTAAGCTTGGAAGTCAAGGCTAGACTCACAGTGATTAATTATTTACTCCTAAGAACTTGTGTTTGCCATTTATGTAGGTACTATGTATTAACAGGGGTGAATGATTGTTAGTGGACAAGCCCAATGGAGAGATTCACCTTAGATATAGATAACTGAGAGAAATAAATAGCACACAATTTTTTTTTCTATAAAAGTCTTAACTAATATCCTATATTATGTAAGTAAATAATAATTAACTATTCTCAAGAAAAGTTATACTTTAGAACCTCTTTAAAAGAAATATAAATCTTTAAGTACATTTTAACACCTTCTCTTCAATGGTTATTGATGACTGTAGATAAACTTATATATTCATAAAAAGCTCCTTTACTTAAATTCACTGTCAGTACCCTTAGACATTGAAAAACCTTGGTCTTCAACTTGTCCATAGTCTATGGAAAGGTCATGTAGTTTGTAAAAAAACAAAACAAAACAAAACAACAACCCACAACAAAACAGAAAAATCCTGTCATGTGGGATTTTCTGCTGCTGTCTACCTTAATGAAAAGTACTCAAATGACATAGCCTTGCTACAGCTACCTGCTTACCTACTTAAATATTTTTTCTCCTTTAAGAGGCCAGTTCTTTTTGTCAATTCAGTTTTCACCTATTGAAATTAATTCCAAAGAATTCTATGCTTTCCATCAATCCTGACTATCAAACCAATCTCTTCTTTTGTAGGCTTCTTGGAAAGATGGAAGCCATATAGCACTCAGAGGAACCCATTCTCTTCTACTACTTTTTTTTTTACTTTTGATTACTGGCTCATGAAAGGTGATTTGATATGTGTTTTGATCCTAGTTAGGTGGTAAAGGTTTAGAGGTAACTGTGATCTAGGGGAAGGCAGTTGAACTAGGAGGTAAGAAATATGGAATCTGGATCTGGCTTTCCTAATGGCTTACTGTGAGACCATAAGCAAGTCACACAACTTTAATTTTCTCATCTGTAAAATGAGTAGTACAATACACAATTCACTTAATCTTACCATATTGTTATGAGAATAAAATGAGATTAAAAAGTGTGGAGAAAAACTTTCAAAAACTTGAAAACTGGTCAGTGCTCTATGAAATTTAGTTAGGATATTGATTGCTGTAAGGTCCAGAATTCCCCTGACTGGGGAACCCTGTATCTCCCCCATAACTGTAGGGTGTTTTTTTTGATTCCAAAGAAAGAGGCCAAGTATTTCTAGGTTGATTATAAGTAGTAGTTTAATTAGTCATTATGAATATTTACAAAACAGGGGCAATTTTCAGTCTGGGGAGGTGGCCAGTTTAATGGATCCCCACAAAGAGTCCCCCAAATCCCCTTTATAATTATAGAAAACAAAGGGAGGAGGAGCATATGGAGATAGTGGGTTTAGTGTATCATTACTGATGGGTAGATATTTTTGATTTTCTGCTTAGTAATGAGCTTGGGTGTTAAGCCAATGGTTTGCTCAAACATAAGTTTATATATTGATCATATACTGGTACTGATATTCTTGTTATGGCTTTCATAGGTTATATTATCTTAAATTTTGACTCACTCTCTAAATTATGATTCAGTATCTAAGCTATTGTTAACAGGTCATCATGTTCGGGCGTCTACCTTTCACAGGGTTTAAATTTTTATGGCTTTTCACTTATTACTTTATTTTATAGCTTTTTCCCAATTGGGACCCTACAGTCGCTCTCACTTTTTTCTATCTCTGCTTCTCAGTCATTCCAACCAAGAGTAGTAGAAATAACACTATTCTTATAGTTAGAAGATCTGAGTTTGAGTCCTACCTTGAGTCTTTACTAACTATATTACATCAGGCAAGCCACTTGATCTCTCTTAATCTCTCAGTTTCCTCATTTGTAAAAGAGACATGATAATAGTTACATTAATTCTTTCAAAGTGTTAACATAAAAAAATTGATAAACCTGAAAGTGATATTCAGATGTTAATTCTTATTATTTTTGCTCATTTCACATAAAAATAGTCCTCACATCCCAACTCAGATACTATTAAACCTATTTCATATAAGTTATTTCTTCTCCTCAATCCTCTTGTCCTTTTCATTTCCTGTGGGATGAAAAATGTGTTTGTGAGGCACAATTCCCAGAGCAATCCAATCAAAGTCGGGCTATTGCCAAACTGTAGCAACATTTCTTGGTCACTAATATTCAAGGCTGTTAATTAGGTGCCATTTGTACTAAGGAAAATGGCTTATGGAGACTTCTGATGGATGTGGAAATCATGTTGCTATCCAGAATGTTAAGAAATCAGTGCTTCTCTGCCTATTGGAAGATGCTGCTGCTTCAGCCCAGAGTTCAAAGAAGGTAGATTTTTTTTTTTAAATTTATTTTTGACATGTTTGGTTTTCAGCATTGATTTTCACAGGCGTTTGAATTACAAATTTTCTCCCCATTTCCTCCCCCCCCCCACTCCAAGATGGCGTACATTCTGGTTGCCCTGTT
>JAQQSZ010019203.1:0-10416 GCA_028646595.1 Phalanger gymnotis
TCTCCTTGATAATTTCTTGAAAGATGATATCTAGGCTCGTTTTTTGATCATGGCTTTCAGGTAGTCCAATAATTTTTAAATTCTCTCTCCTGGATCTATTTTCCAGGTCAGTGGTTTTTCCAATGAGATATGCCACATTGTCTTCCACTTTTTCATTCCTTTGGTTCTGTTTGATAATATCTTTATTTCTCATCAGGTCACTAGCTTCCACTTGCTCCAATCTCATTTTTAAGGTAGTATTTTCTTCAGTGGTCTTTTGGACCTCCTTTTCCATTTGGCTAATTCTGCCTTTCAAGGCATTCTTCTCCTCATTGGCTTTTTGGAGCTCTTTTGCCATTTGACTTAGTTTATTTTTTTTTTTGACTTAGTTTATTTTTTAAGGTGCTGTTTTCTTCAGTGTATTTTTCAGTATATTTTTTGGTCTCCTTTAGCAAGTCATTGACTTGCTTTTCATGGTTTTCTCCCATCCTTCTCATTTCTCTTCCCAATTTTTCCTCTACTTCTCTAACTTGCTTTTCCAAATCCTTTTTGAGCTCTTCCATGGCCTGAGACCAGTTCATGTTTTTCTTGGAGGCTTTTGATGTAGGCTCTTTGACTTTGTTGACTTCTTCTGGCTGTATGTTTTGATCTTCTTTGTCACCAAAGAAAAATTCCAAAGTGTGAGTCTGAATCTGAGTGCCTTTTCGCTGCCTGGCCATGTTCCCAGCCAACTCACTTGACCCTTGAATCTTTCAGCAGGGTATGACTGCTTGTAAAGAGTACTTTGTCCCAAGCTTGAGGGGATGTGCTGTTGTTGCTGCCACATCAGCGCTCCTCCTTCCCCAAGAACCCCCAACCCGGACCTGACTCAGATCTTATGCAGGCTCTGCACTCCTGCTCTGATCTGTCACTTAATTCCTCCCACCAGGTGGGCCTGGGGACAGAAGCAACTGCAGCTGTAGTTCTGTAGCTATACCACCTCCGCTGCCCCAGGGGCAGTGGCTGAACTGCGAACTCCTTCACTCTGTTCCTGAAGCTTTTCCCACTAACCTTCTCTGTTGTCTTTGGTGTTTTTTGGTTGAGAAGTCTGGTAATTGCCACAGCTCACTGATGCAGGGCACTCGGGCCTGTTCTGCCTGGCTCCTGGTCTGGCTGGTCCTGCTGCAGCCCACACTGGGCTTCGCTCTACTCTGCTCCTAAGTCCATGTGTGACAGACCTCACTCAGCGACCATCCAGGCAGTCCTGGGCTGGAGGCTGTTTCTCTCTGCTCTTTTGTGGGTTCTGCCATTGTAGAATTTGTTCAGAGCCACTTTTTATAGGTTTTGGGAGGGACCTGGTGGGGAGCTCAAGCAAGTCCCTGCTTTCCAGCCTCCATCTTGGCTCCGCCCCCTGTCTTTCATGTTCTAAGCATTCTATTGCTACAAACTGTTATTCTAATATACTGTTATATAACATTTTAGATCTTATCATTTTTGCTGTCAGATATATATAACACATAGAAAATTAGATTAGAAGATATTACAAGGAGATCAGTAGCTTAGATAGGAAAATACAGACTGAAATTAGAATGAAGCAATCAGAGCTGTTGGCCAGGACTTATCAACTAAAGAAAGAAGAATTCTCATATATGGTTGTGATGAAATACTGCTGTGCTATAATAAACTTGTGATACAGAGAAGTTATTTTTAAATGACGTCTAGTTTTATGTTCTTTTCAAAACATTTTTTAGATGACATGTCTGTGTAATATGTCAAAAGTGAAAACTAAGGAAGACTTTTGCTTTTGATATGAAAGGAAAACGCGTAACGAAAAGAAGCAAAGTTCAGTTTAAATACGGTATAAATAACACGTGGCTCTTTCCTTTGTCAACAGCTATATTAGAACTAGTCGAAGAACTAATACACGAAGGCTTCTATTACAGGTTTTTGAAGAACAAAACTTCAAAAGATTTTATGTGAGAACGTTTGGCTATGTAGGGCCACAGAGTCTGAAGAAAACTAGGTTGAGTTTTAAAGTAAAAAATCAAGATAACTTTGAATACCACTTTTATATACTACATATATGTCAAACAGTACAATATAGCATTATACATGTATACATCCATCTAGTAAATATAAAAATACACATATAAGCCCTGCCATGATTCTTCAGGTTTCTGGTAACTTATCTAATCTCGGCTACACCAGATTTGAGTGAAATGTGAAAAATTTTTAGGATGCTAAAAATGTGATAAGGTTTTTTGGGAGAGGGAATGGGATAGTGGACAGAAAGGAAGAATAAAGGTTACTCCCAAGAAATCAGTTTGTTATGACCTTCAATCTTGGAAAGTGATATGATGAATCTAATAGGTCACTCTTTTATTTTTTGTAATAGAGCAGTGGTTCTCAGAGTGTGATCGAGGGATCTTTGAGGTTCCTGAGACCCTTTTTGGCACGGTCAAAATTCTTTTTACAATAATATGAAGGTATTTAAATTTAAAATATGATAAAAGATTGAGAGATATAATCCACAAACAAAAGCTCTTTCTGGTTCCTCAGTTTTTAAGAATAAAGGGTTCTGAGACCAAAAAGTTTGAAAACCTCTGCACAGAGAAAAATTAAAACTGTCAAGAGCCCCTATATATGTAAACCAAAATACAAAGAGGGTTTTAGAAAAATAAAAATCAACACACACCTTGTTGCTCTTCTTCTGGTTCCTCTTCATCATCACTGGAGGATGCTAAATAGGCTTGAAAATCCATGTCAAGAAGTTCATCTTTTTTAAAATTTCTGTTTAGTGTTTTAATTCTTTCATGATCAGTCTCATCCCAAGTGATCTCTACCTTTAAAAAAAAATACCACATAGACGGAAATCAGGAAAATATGGCAAAGTAATAAGCCTGAATTTTGTAGAACATTTACAAGTATCTCAACGTACAATCTGTGTTAATTTGGACACATAGATCTATGTTTTAAGACGTGACATGAGGCATGATAAAACCAATTTTAGAATGTTGCTTCTCAAACTATATGCTACTAATCCTTCCATTCACTTTACACTCTTGTACTCCCCCTTAGTTTTTGGAATCTTCCTTCTGCCGCACACTTGATGAAAATATGTAGGGGGATGATAATTCAAAGGAAATGTGAAATAAAGAAGAGAAAAAAAATCAAGAGAACAACCAGATGTAAGTGATAAAAACACATTAATTTGAAAATCCCTCCCACTCCCATGTGATTTAGCCAAATCCAAATAATACCTGCTGCTCTTCTACTTTATTCTCAACATGGCTCTTAGAAAAAGTATAGATATCAACTGCATAACAGTAGTATAATTTTGAGCCCAATATTTACAAAAATGCTATGAAAGTGTTATGGGGAAAAAAACCTATCTTGAAGTGTTTAAACTATCATTGACACATTTTTGTAAGTTAAGAAATTTTTTAAATATTGGAAAGTTTAAAGAACATTTGGTTCAGATACCGTTGATGTTCCCATTGCTGCAGATGTAAAATATTTGGGTTTATATGTTGTTATATCCACTTCTAAGGCTATGTCTTTTGGCTCCTCATCAAATGTAATGTCATCTGGAATAAACCTTAAATATAAAAACAAAAAATAAAGATAAAAATTTAAAAGAATATTTTAGCAAAAAACAAAAATTTTGGATCAAGTTAGCTACAATTTGGACATTCATTCTATATGGAGTTCAAAGTAGTGAACATTTTCAAAACAGCCTAATGAATGGGTATATGTATACAGCAGATAGGTGGCACAACGGATAGAGCACTGGGCTTGGAGTCAGGAAGACGAGAGTTCAAATCCAGCCTCCAACACTGCCTTGCTGTATGACCCTGGGGCAACTCACTTAACCTGTTTGTTTCAGTTTCCTCATCTGTAAAATGGGGATAATAATAGCACCTATCTCCCAAGGTTGTCATGAAGATCAAATGAGATAAAAATTGTAATATGTTAGTAGTACCTGGAACATACTAAGTGCTATATAAATGTTACCTATTATTATTTTACGCAAAGATATCTGTTTTGATATATCTAATAAATGTAATCTCACTGATGTAGTTATTCCCTCTAAAGATGCAGATGGTAACTCATCATGTTTATTATCCTACATAACTACTGTATGTCGTTCCCTTAAGTTTGCCAAAGGGGTTCCATCTAACATGCTGGGGGTCTTTCTTGAGCATTTTTTGAAATATCCAAATGTATATGCATTTGTCTGTTCCACTATTCTGAATTTTCCTGTGGGATCAGTCCAACAGACACTTATCTGATGACATCTTTCACAATCCTTTGTAATATAGTGTTGCCTGTTCACACTAACAACCTGCTTCCCATTGACTTTGGGGTGATCCTCAGCTTCAATTCTTGAGTGTGATATTCAAAGACTCACAGCTATACATCGTCACTGAAAGAATGATGATATAAAATGGGCCTTTGTTTCATGAAGAAGCCAAAGAACTCTGCAATTTTTGAAAGGCATTCCAGACTGCTTTCTGCATCCTGTTCAATTCTGGGACCCATCATTGTTCATTTTTGGTATCTGAGATACACATACAGACAAAGCTCTTTTAGGTTATCTGTCCTGTTGTATAGCACAGTCTGAACTTGTATTTATTAACTTTATATTTATTCTCTATATATTTATGTGCATAGCCTTCCTCATTAGAATGCAGGCTTCTTGTGAACAAGAAATACTTATTCGATGCATTTGTATCAAGATCTAGCAATGTCTGACACATAGTAGGCCCTTAATAGAGGCTTACTTACTGACATTCTTCATCCACTTAGCTTTTTCTACGTGGATAGGTAGGTAAAATTCTTTTAAGTGTTTATACTGAATTCATTTAAATCTCTGTCAATGCTCAATGCCATCTGCTAACACAAACATTTAAAGAATCTAGTCATCTATATGGAATACCCTCTTTAACTGGACCTCTCAACTAGATTTTGTCTATGACAAGGGCAACCATGTTTGGTGAACATTCATTTGTTTTCCTGTTTTATACCTTACTTGATATTAATGATCAGAGGTCTGAATAAGATTCCCTCTGACGATTTATCTTTCAAGAAATTTCGTACAATCCTGATACATACATAGGAGACACCATGATGCTCTCACTGTAACTGAAAAAGTTAGGAAGAGGGGATGGCTTAGGGAGAGACAGTGAGCTTAGTTTCCTTTTAAGATATGTCTAAGATATCTAGTTTGAGATGTCCAACAGGCATTTGGAAATAGGGGATACTTTAGGGTGGGGTTGAATAAGTAAATCTGGGAATAAACAGAGAGGTCAAAAAGGATGAAAATTGAGAAAAGGCCATTAGATGAGGTAATTAAGAGATCATTAGTAATGTCAGAGAAGAGTTTCAGCTGGATGATGAGACTGGAAGCCAGAATGTAAAGAGTTAAGAAGAGAATGAGAGAAATGGAAGTGAAGGCAATTACTGCTGTCAGTCTTCTCATGGAGTGCCACAATAGGGACAAAAGATACAAGGTTATAGCTAGTGGGGATGGTCAGTTCAAGTGAGAGATTTTTGAGGCTGGAGAAGATGTGTGTTTGTAGGTAGTACAGAAGCAATCGATAAATGGGAGAGACTGGATTAGTGAAACAGGAGGGATGATACAGGGGCAATCTGCTGGAGAAGACAGAATGGAATGGGATCATTTTGGCATGCAGAGTGGTTAGCCTTGGTAAAAAGAAGGGCTACCTTCTTCATGTGAGACAGGTAGAAGAGATAGTGGCAGAAGGCATCTGAAAGATGTGAGATAAGGGACAGGTAAGAAGGGGGAGCTCTCTTTGAATGGCTTCAACTTTTTCAGTGAAATGAGGCAAGGTCTCATCTGAAACTCACTTGAGACTCCAATGAAAGTAAGAACCATGGGAGGTTTGGGGAAGGATGAAAAAATTTGGAAAAGCCACTGTGTAGAGTGGAATAGTGAATGGATTTGGGAGGTATAAAAGAAATACCCTGACATAGTGAGGACTCTGCTGAAATGAATATAAAAAAGAGCTACTGGAAAGTTTAAAAAGCAGCCATCAAGGAAGTTCACTGGGTTTTCAGTGCTCCTCACCAAAGTTCTTAGAACTACATTTGGACTCTGTCCCTCAGTACCCTCAAACTGTGTCACCTCCAACATGGACCTCCTCTATGTATATGTGGTTGAGGCCAGCTACTGTTTCTCTTCAATGCCATTTTCCCTAGCTCTATGGTTATGTATAGTCAATCAACAAGCACTTATTAAGGGCCTACTACATGCCAGACATTCTTTCAGGCACTGGAAAAACAAAAACAAAAATAAAGTAGTTGCTTCCCTCAAGGCGGTTACATCCTATAGCAAGAGATAGCATGTGCATAAGAAAGTATGTACAAAATGAACAAAACATAAATAGTGGAGTGGGAGAGAGGGTATTAGCATCTAGAACATGCGTACTTAACATTTTCAGCTATGGACCTCCTCACAATAAAAGTCTGAAATGCATAAAATAAAATATATAAGATTACAAGGGAAACCAATTATATTGAAATACAGGTATCAAAACATTAACTTTTTAAAAAAAGTTCTGAGACCTAAAATTAAGAAACTCTGAGTTAAATGGATCAAGAAAGGTTTTGTATAGGTGTCCTTTGAAGAGGTCAATTTGCATATTTTTTTTTTTTTAGCGGAGCTGTATCTGTGTTTTAAAAACAAAGGTTTCCACTTACATGTATATAAATAAGATGTGGAGGTAAGCAAGGTCTGCATTATAAGACGGACTTGTCAATAAAGCGAAGTAGAGATAGGAGACTATTATGTGCAACAAATAGCAGGAATGGATGAATGAAAAAGCATTCTATTAATCACGTACTATTTGCCAAATACTTTGCTAAGAACCAGAAGCACAAATACAAAGATGATGATTGTCCCTGCTCTCAGGGAGATTCATTTCAATAAGGGGAGACACATAGTGAGGGAAGTGGGGACCAGAAGGGGTCACTTCACGTGAGAAGTTAAAGGGAAAATTAAAATAAATATGGGGGAGGTAGAATGACACATCCTTCCAAGTAGCAATGGTAGAATAGAATTAAGGTTCCAAAACTGCAAAAGGATGGGTGAGGTAGAGTGTACAATAGCTAGTGAAATGGTTGGGCAGTAAAGTCAAGCATGTCTGGAGTTGGCCAGATAGAATGGGCCATCTGAGACATCAATAATTAGGACTTCATAGTAGGAGTTCCAGGTATGAAAGGATTAAATCTTCCAAGGCACAGTCCAGGACTGTGATGTTGAATTCAAATGCTCCCTCTCCTTGATGGTGAAAAGAGCTTGTAATAAACATTTTCAGGAATCATTTTAAGCTTACATTTGTTCATTTTCCTCCCACCAGTTTCATCCTTAAATAACCATGGGGTGACTCTACTCAGATGGGTATCTCACCGAGCAGTTTTTTCTCCACTGCTTCTCCCTGTTTTATGATGATACTGGCTCATAATCTTCCACCATCCTCTGTTAAATTTTTAAGTAAGTTTATATTCTAAACAATTTTTTCCCTTTGCTGTCATCTCTTTCTGTATGATTCTTGAGCAGGTGCTTTTTACCTTTTTAAAAAATGTCTTCAATATGACAAATGACTCACACCAGTTTAACTTCAGTAAGAAAATTTTTAAATGGGTATTACAGACCCCTTTTCCATTTTTTTTTCATTATTTAGGATCAACATCTTGCTAAAATTTATCAGGTTGAAGTTTTAAATATACACTCCCCCCGCTGCCCATTATTGGTTCTTGTGCCTTCGTATTAATTTTGATCTTTTTTCTAACAAATTGGTGTTCTGCTTACACACAAATAGCTGAATTAGGAATGGCTTCCATAGCACAAGTAATTTCTGCTCGGTTATAAATCTCTTTTTTAGTATTAGTCTATGGTGACCATATGTAGGCAAGTATGTTGGAAAATTTAGTTTAGGACTAAGGAATCAGCAAGGTCACAGACTTATATCCTACACAAACTATATCATAAAAAATTTATTCAAGACAAGAATTTGATGCCTCCCTCCATGTTTATTACTTTTACAGCGAATCCACTGGGTTATCCCAAGTATGTGCTGATTTAATTTAGAGGGTCTTACCAAGTTTTAACAGATGTTCCCTGTGATCTTTTAACAAAAACTATCATGAGCACTGCAATAAAAGATGTTCAAAATGAAATAATGTTTCTTGTCATCTAAGTACACACAATAAAACCAATCCTTCCGACTCCTTTATTTGTCCTTCCAAGGAGATCTTGTAAACTATCCCTTGCTTTTACTCTAACTTCCCCAGTCTTCTGGCTTTGCTTATAGTGAAAATGTCAAGATTAATACCAATACAGTTTCTTTAGGAACATGTCTACTCAATGGACTCAGTTTAAAATGCCAACAGTTATGTTAAAGTTAATCAATGGTTCACAACCTTTGTGATACTCGACATCCTCTGCCTCCTTTTCCACCATTCTGGCACATTCTGTCACTTGGTCACTACAGAGGTAGAAGGGGTTACACAGGATTGAGGGGCATTTTAAAATTTTGTTTCATGGATTGCTGTGGCTAACAAAGTCATCACCAAATGGCCAAACTATCCTTTCTGCACTAGGCAGTCCTCAGAAACAGAAACGGTGTATTTCTAGGATCATACACTCAAGTTCTTTCCAGCATGGTAGAATCTGTGATGTAACGACACAGCTTTTGAAAACCTGGGATTCCTTCTATAGCACAATGAGGCCTTACAGCGGAACTTGATGAATATGTGTGCATTTAAAAATATGGTTCCATTTAACTCTATCCCCAAATAACTCAAGTTGGTGAAGCACTTAATATCTTATTAATTTGCTATGTTCTGGGGTGTGTGTGTGTGTGTGTATGTGTATGTGTATATTACATCACTGGACCAGAAAATCCAAAGCATAGTTTCATTAATAGTGAGCCTTGCATGTTTTGAAGAAATTCAACACTTTGTAGTTCTGCCACTGACCTCAATATAATCCCAGAAAAGCCACAACCTTTCTATGTTTTAATTGCTTGTATTTTAGGGATTAAAAAAAGTCACCTATCCTATCTCCACATCTTGTCGCACTCACAGATAAGATGGAATTTTGAAAAACAAAATGTGCTATACGTAAGTAAGGTACTATCTGAAAAATAACACTAGTACAATTCCAGAGGACTAACAATGAAAGCATGTTACTCATCTCTTGATAGAAAAGTGATAAACTCAAGATATAAAATAAAATATACATCTTTGGACACAGCCCATGGGGAAATTTGTTTGCTTGACTACACATATTTATTACAAAAGCTTTATTTTTCTTTTTTTCCCAATAAGGCAGGTGGGTGGAAAGTTGAGGGGGAAACAGGATAATCTTCCCTCTCCTCAAAAAAGGAGAAAAAGAAAAGTATGGACAAGCAGGACAGTTTTGAAAGATGTAGGTTGAACTTAAAATATTTAAGAAGAAAAATAACCTGTACATGAAGATTTTTATGTATAATATTTTTTCCCATTTTACTATGTATAACGATATGCTCCTTTTATTTGGTATTTGCTAAATTCAGAATAAATTCATAGAAATTAATTTAGAAATAACATCTGAAGTTGATGCATGAAGACTAGGAGAAAAACCAATAATGCTTTTCTAAGGATTAGAGTACAAAAACCACTAGAAGTAATTTCATTTTACATATTTGCCCACTTCAATTACTTTGAAAACCTTATGCTGTCATGTAAAGGAAAAAATGGGCAGCTACAAAAGGAAATTACCCTATGCTTTGACTTACACACTTTTCAGGTATAGTAATACTATGTTTCCAAAAGGCAGCATGGTTTATATTCTACCACAAAATGTTTTCTTTGGAATGGTTTATTAGTATTAAGTTTAAAAAATAAATTTTCTTACCAGATGGGCTTGTGTATGGGCTCGATTGGAGTAAATGATAGTAGTTAGTAAAATATATCTAATATGTCCAATATGAATGATCCCAAGAGTTAAGCAGTATGCTTTTGCATTTGGGGGCTGACAAAGAAGGGTTTTCTTAGGTAGGGTAGGAGAAAATTCAGTTTGTTATGTTGATGTAGTATACACACAAAATTCTGAAAAGAGTAAGTTAGCTATCATTAATTCATATTTGAAATGAGTAAAACCTTAACAAATGTCTGAAAGCAAGATATTTGCGCTAAATTCACATTTTCCATCAGTTATAAAAAGTTTCCCTAACTGTTATGCACTTTAATTTTCCTTAATGATCATGAATGTTTTCTAAATACTTAAAAATTTCTTTCAGAGCCATTACAGTTAAGCTTTACTAACTGGTACTAACAGCTCCACCTAGTGGTTCAAAAGAAATTACCACTGTACGAGATCATCACTGGACAGAACAAGCATCATCCTTTTATTACTGAAATCACAGAAGTTAGAAAGTGACTTCAGTTAAT
>JAQQSZ010019204.1:0-10416 GCA_028646595.1 Phalanger gymnotis
ACATGAGTATTGTGGAAGGGTTATACATAATGATATCCATGGGGCCCATGTTGAATTGCTTGACTTCTTAGGGAGGGTGGATGGGAAGGGAACAGGGGAGAGAGGAAGGGAAAGGGGGATGGGAGGGGAATGGGGCGACGGAGGGGAGGGAAGACTGGGGAACAGGGCAACCAGAATGTACGCCATCTTGGAGTGGGGGCGGGGGGAGGAAATGGGGAGAAAATTTGTAATTCAAACGCCTGTGAAAATCAAGGCTGAAAACCAAACATGTCAAAAATAAATTTAAAAAAATAATAATTAAAAAAAAGACAAAAAAAAACACTTAAAAATATGGGGCAGCTAGGTGGCACAGTGAGTAGAGTACCAGCCCTGGAGTCAGGGGTACCTGAGTTCAAATACGGCCTCAGACACTTGACATGTACTAGCTGTGTGACCTTGGGCAAGTCACTTAACCCCAATTGCCCTGCCTAAAAACCAAAAAAAGAGAACACTTAAGGATAATCTTGGAATAAGACAATCAATACCCCAACCTGGAGTTCACCCCCAACCTCCAGGGGTTCATCCTCAGGCTCTGGGGGATTCATTGCCAAGGCCCCAGGTATATATCCCCAAATACAGGAGTATATCCCCCAGCTCCTATGTCCCCAATATTGCAGCCCCTTCTTTCCTCAAAACCACCTGGAAACATTCCTCCTCCACCACCAACCAACTGAAAAACTTTTCCTCCTCCCCTACCAAGCTGGTTTTTATTTATATTGCATCATTTCCCCAAAGACAAATTTGGTGTTTTTTGTACAGGGGTTTGAACTCTGTCCTCAAAGTTGATTAAATAGGTTTCTACCTTGTTTAGATTGGAAAAAAAAAAAAGACAATCAACAGATAAAAATGGGTAAAGATCTGCCAAAATTTAGGCAACATACTATTTTTGGATGTCAAGCTGAGGAGTTTATGTTTTATTCTAGAAGCAATGGGAAGCCACTGAAAATTCTTGAGCAGGTAAGTGACCTAGAGACACCTATGCTTTAAGGGAGACTATTTTGGCACCTGTGTGGAAGATGAATCAAAAAAAAAGAAAGCAGGAAGATTTAAAAGATTTAAATTTATTTTTAAATTTATTTAAACTAAAAAGATTTAGATAAAGCCTTGAGCCAGGTTGTAAGCTATATGGGGGCGGGGGAGGACAGATGTAAAAAATGTTGAGGAAATAGAATTTAAAAACAAAAACTTGGCAGCAGATCAGAGAAGAGTGAAGAATCTGGGAAGATGGGTGACTAAAGTAAGATGGCACTGTCAGCATAAAGATGGAAGTTAGGAAGATAAGTGAGTTTAGAGGGAAAGATAATTTGTCCCGTTTTGGACTTGTGGAATTTGAGATGCCTATGGGATATCCAAGTGAGCTGCAGGAAGTTGTGGCATACAACAGAAGCTCAAGAGAGAGGGTTGGGTATGTACAGATCTGGGAGTTGTCTGCATAGTGACAATTAAACCCCTGGCAATGGCTGAGATTGAGCAAGATTATACAGAGAGAAACAGAAGTGAGCCCAGGATATGCCTATATATAGACAATCCAACAGGTAGGTGGCACAGTGCATAGAGTGCCAGACTTGGAGTAAGAAAGAGTTCAAATGTGACCTCAGACACTTACCAGCTGTGTGACCCTGGGCAAGTCACTTAACCCTGTTTGCTTCAGTTTCCTCCTCTATAAAATGATCTAGAGAAGGAAATGGAAAACCACTCCAGTATCTTTTTCAAGAAAATGCTAAATGAGGTTACAAAGAGTCAGACAACAGAAATGACTGATTAACAACAACAAAAGACAGGCCAGCAAAGGAAACTGAAAAGGTGTAGTCAGAGGAGAAGCAGGAGAAAGCATTGCCGTGAAAATGCATTGACTTCTACATCTACATGTTGTCTTTCCCAATAGAATATAAGCTCTTTGAGATCATGGTCTCCTTTTTTTTTTCATTCCCCAGGAGTTAGCACAGTGCCTGGCATATAGTAGGCACTTAAATAATTGTTTGATTGAGGGAAAAGAGAATACCCAGAAAGAAGAGAGGGGTACTCAACACTGTCAAAAATTGTAATGAGGTTAACTGTAACAGAAACCATGGACAGCTAGGTGGCATAGTACATAGAGCAGCAGCCCTGGAGTCAGGAGGACCTGAGTTCAAATGCCTCAGGACCCTGGGCAAGTCACTTAACCCCGACTGCCTCCAATAATAATAATAATAATAAAAGGATGGAGACTGAGAAAAAGTCGTTGGAGTTTTCAATTGAAATAGCATTACTAACCTTGAGGAGGGTGGTTTAGGGTAAGAGGTGAAGCAGAAAACTGGATTATAAAAAGTTTAGAAGTAAATGGGAAGTGAGGAAATGGAAGCAATGAGCATAGATTGTTCCTTACAGGAATTTAGCCATGAAATATGGGGCATGAGCTTGAGGGGTGTCAGGGTTAGGGCCTTTTTTAAGGACAGAGAATATCTGAGCATATTTCTAAGCAGCAGTGAAAAAAAAGTCTGCAGATAAAAGAGGCTAGGAATTACAGAGGAGGAAAGGGGCAAGCATCATCAAAGGGGCAATCTCCTAGAAGAAATGAGAAAGAATGGAATCAAGGGCATGAGTAGGGGGTTTGAACTTAGGAAAGAGAAGAGGAATATTCCCGTGCTGTAAGAAATGATCGACGCAATGACGACAAAGGAACTTGGAAAAATCCACATGAATTGATGCAGGAGGAAGTAACCAGAGCCAAAAAACAATATATACGATAATGACAATGATGTAAATGAAACAACAATTACCACAAAACAATAAAAAGTGAATGCTATGAAATTATGAGAAACAAGCATGGCTCAAAAGAGCTAGGAGAAAACACTCCCACCTCACCCCTTAGCAGAAGGGGGAGGTCCACAAGTATTATGCATTGCACATATTTTCAGATTTTTTTAATTATTTATCAGTTATACTGATTTTTCTCCTCAAAATTACTATTTGTTATATGGGGGGTACATAGGGGAGTAGAGGGAAGTGGCCTTACATGGCCCTCTGGAAGGGGACGGCAAAGGAAGTATGAGACTATTGGCTGAGGGAATTAAATGCTCAGGCTGTTGATTTCACTTTCTGGGCATCTGTGTACAAAATGATCAAGGGGAACCCGCCCACTCTGATCCTATTCTGGTGGACCATGATGAGGAACTTTGTTCAGCTGAATCACCTCAAGTTGTTTGTAATGCCTATCCTTGCTCCATATTCTTCTCCTGGTATGGCCCTGTAGTTTTCCTTTTGCTAACTGTTAAAGAAAAAAAGCCACGTCTTCAGGGATTGGATGAAAAAAATGGAGAGAATGAGCAACGACAGTAAAGGGATTTGGTGGACTAGGATTGGGGAGGAGAGGGAACTCGTGATAGGTGGTCTGATTTTTCTCAAAGCTATCCATGTAGAGAAAAGTAACTAATGAATAGCTGTTCAGCTAATATAACCAGATGGTGCTATCCAATTGGATAGAAATCCTACTGAGTACTTACATGAATACACATTCCTTGGACCGACACTACAGATAGACAACAAAGCAGACCCAGAATCGAATACGAGCAAGAGAACAGACTGGGTTGAACTTAGGAAATCATGCAAAACTTTCAACAACCCCAAACTGCTGCCTAAAACAAATCCCATTTTTAAACATCTGAATTTTTTTGGTGAGAGACAGCACAACACAGTAATTGAAGGGTCAGCCGGGAATCAAAGAGACCTGTCTCTGACATACTGGCTATGTGGCATTAGGCAGTTGCTTAACTCTTCAGTGCCCCCATAATTCTCTGAGATTATAAATTACAAAGGATTGTCCATCTGTGTCAGGGAAGGAGTTTCAATACTAGGAGTTCCCTATATCCATATAGTCACAAATCCAGAGCAAAAAGGCAAATTTATTCTAGTACTTCTATATGGCTATAAATCATGGAATACTACGGGTCACCCAAAGAGCCCTGGGAAGATGCCTGGGATAAGTCCAGTGACGAACTGGGGACAAAGAGAATCTTAAAAGATATCACCGAAGAGGTACACAGTTCAAACAGATGGTGTGCCAATCATGTAGCAAGATATAACAGGAAGCCTGAGTGAAGCAGTGATACATATGAAATGTCATAGGACCTAGAGGAAAGCCACCAGAATTTTGGATGGATACCCTGTGGCGGATGATAAGAACAGACAGACAGGAGTTGAATGGCGAAGATAGGTCTCAATCTGCACCGCTGGAGTGAGTGCACACTTTGATGAGATGACCAATGCATTTATCTATCAATGTAAGAATAACCTTCTCTACATGGGCAGCTTGAAGGCACAGTTGATAGACAGTTGATCCTGGAGTTACGAAGACTCTTCTCCCTGAGTTTCAATTTGGCCTCAGACTCTTACTAGCTATGTGACGCTGGACAAGTTACTGAACCCTGTTTGCCTCAGTTTTTCATCTATAAAACGAGCTGGAGAAAGAATTTTAGTATAGCAGTTTTTCTTAAACGGGTTAGACCTCCCCATAACACACACATACACCAACATACACACACTCTTTGAGAAGCACTGAGTAATAGAAAGTACACGGTAAAGGTATAAAAATAGCAGAGTCTAAAGGGGATGAAAATACAAAAAAAATAGAATTCTATCTCTCTTTATAAATTTATAAATCTGGCTTATTTGCTCTCTTTTTTGTTTTATTTTGTTTGGTTTTTTCTTTCTCATGGTTCCTCCCATTCTTCTATATACAGTCCTCATTCCCTTTACCCCACCCCATCATTGTGACCAACTCAAGCCTTTTGGCCATGAGAAGCCTCTCCAGTGGATGTCTTTGAATTATTTGACTGGGTTCTCTGGCTTTGAGAAAACTGTGCATTTAAGGCCATGGGATCGTTTCCTGGCTCCTAAATTGGGTGCTAGCTAATACAACCTTTTTAGAGTAAGTGGCAGTCTTCTGTCTTGTGGTCTGAGAGCAAAGAGGCTTTAAAGCAGTTTAAAATTTCACTGTCATAAAAATCACATTAGCTATATACATCATAGAGTCAACTAGGAATTCTACTTTTCAGAGGCACCTTGAAGACAGTGACAGTCTATTAACTGGCAAAACAAATATGCAGAATATTTTTCATTGTTACTAGAATAAACATTCTTCCATCATCACTCTTTCTCCTCCATCATCAGTCATACTAGCCAACCTTGTATAATTAATTTTCAAGTAGTTCTTACTCATGCATAGTGGAGATCTTTGAGCTGAGTTTTTTTTTCTATTCTCATTGGTGATCTAAAATAAAATCCTGAACATTCATGGTGCTCAGTCTCTGGTAAGTGGCAAACTACCTATTGACCATCATTCATACTAGTAGGGAGGCTGCCAGGTACAGAACATCTTTGAACTTTCTAAAGTCACACCAGCTTTCCCCATTTGCTTGTCTTGCTTTAGATAGCCTCCCAAATTTCAGATCATTATTTTAAAAAATGCCATTTATGGAAAAATTGTAGCTTCCCTACAAGTTCGAATTACCTTTAAGAATACAACAAGGGAGACTTAAAAGCAAGACAAATAATTCAATAAATACTTTTCTTAGCTTATTCATAGATTTTTTGAGGTCCTGGGTATGTGGCCACAGAGGCTCATGCTATTTTGCCAAAAACAGTACCTTGTAGGTGTTCAACAAATATGACTTGCTTTGATAACTGCTATAGGGGTAGAAGACAGGTGAAAATGTTTTTTTTTTAAGTTGGAAATTTTTATTTTATTTCATTTTTTTCAATTTCTAACATTTTTATTTAAAGTTTTGAGTAGCAAATTCTATTCCTCTCTCCTTCTTTCTCTCTCCTCCCCTCTCCCCAACACAAGTAATCCGATGTAGGTTATACATGTGCAATTATGTAAAACATCTCCATGTTAGTTATTTTGCACAAGAAAACTGGAATAAAAGAAAAAAACAAAAGAAAAAAGTGAAAATAGCAATGCTTCAGCATATGTTCAATCAATATCGGTTCTTTCTCTGGAGGTGGACAGAATGCTTCATCATTAGTTCTTTGGGGTTGCTTTGGATAATTGAATTGCTGACAATAGCTAGGTCATTCACAATTCTTCACCAAACAATATTGCTATTACTGTGTACAACATTCTGGTTCTGTTCACTTCACTAATGCATCAGTTCATGTTAAGTCTTTCCAGGTTTTTCTGAAATCATCCTATTTGTCATTTCTTATAGCATGATAATATTCCAGGACAATCATATACCACGGCTTGTTTAGCCATTCCCCAATTGATGGACATCCCTTTGATTTCCAATTCTGAGCCACCACAAAAAGAAGTGCTATAAATATTTTTGTAAAAATAGGTCCTTTTCCCTTTTGTTGGATATTTTTGAGATATAGATCTAGTAGCAGTATTGCTGGACCACAGCTTTACAGTCTTTTGGGTGTAGTTCCAAACTGCTCTCCTAAAGTGTTGGATCAGTTCACAACTCCACCAACAGTGCACTAGCGTCCTAGTTTTTCCACATTCCCTCCAACATCCAACATTGAAAATGTTTTTAAAAAACAACCTCTTTTTCACACCTATCCTCTAGGAAGGTGACAAGTACCATTCTTCAGAGGGAAAAAGTCACAAAGTACAAATGCTTACATAAAAATAGACTTTTGCAATAGGGCAAACTAGAAATTTCTAAGAAAGTCACTGAGAAGAAAATGGCACAACTCATGGAAAATTTGAGTCATTGAAATAGAACATTCTTTCACTAAGGGATTGGAATTTGTACTAGCAAAACCCAATAACATTGCACTCTCTGGAAGGGCATGTGAGTTCAGATATTTTGCAATGACACCTTTGGATCAAAAATGGATTAGCACACAGACAAAATATGAGTGAATTGAGGTACAATAGTTCAGAATTCTCCTTATAAGGTTAAGGCAATTCAACATCCAACTATTAGAATCTAATTCAGCATCCAACATAACAGACAACAGCTTAATAAAAAGATTGGTTTTTTTTTCAATCACAGAAGAAATCAGTGATTCCCAAAATCATTTGGGGGAGGGAGTATGTGTGAAATGAAGTTCCAAATATAGATATACAATCACCAGTTAAATTATGAGCAAGGTTCTCAAATTATTTGCTGCAGGAGAATTTACTTTTATCTCATTTATATAATTTTCATTCTGTAAATCAGTGAGTCCCGAAAGGCATTGCTCTCATACCATCCACTCCAACTACCTAACTACTAGTAATCAATTCAAACCTAAAAATTTTTATCAATTCTCATATTTGCAAGAGACTTTTTTTCTTTAAAAAACAGTGTTTTTCTTAGCTACTTGGGCATCTCACCCCAGGTTAATTTCAAAATTTTCAATTTCTCAAAAATTTCCAGATTTCCACTTGGCACTTGGTTTTCCCCTTTCTTGCCATCAAAGATCTATGTCTCGTAATGAGAGTTGTCCAGGCCATACGCTAAGCCCACTTGATCCTTTATGAAACTGGCAGCTTTTCCTACTACAAGCCTGCTGTCTTAATTAGGAAGTATTGGAGATGCCCTTTTGAACTCGAATTCCATCAAATAAATCACCTCCTGAGGTCTGTTGACTAATGGGAATCAGCAGGGTAGCCTCATTACTATGTCATATGAACAAGTAAATTTGCAGGTGTTCCTATTACCAGATACATAGCTAACCCTTAATTTACCCCACTCCTTCCTCACTATGAATCCAGTACTCTCATCTCTCTAATTTTTCTGGTTTGAGGCAGAAATAATGCAATCGTGTTCATGGACAGCCCCAACTCAAGAATTAGGTTCCAAGCATATAAACAAGTTGAGTATATAGATGCCAAAAGGGTCCTGTGCAAAGGTTGTCCCTCTCCCTTCCTCTCTCCCTGAGGTGCCTGAGGATCAAAGAATCTCAAAATTGGAAGGGAACTCTAAGGATATCTAATCCCACCTATATTCAAACAGGAGCCCTTTCTATGATACCTGGACAAGTGTTCATCCTTTCTCTACTTAAAGACTTCCAGTGACAGGGAGCTCAACACTCTTTTCCATCATATTATACCACTCCAAGGTAGGTCATTCTACTTTGGAACCCCTCTAATTGTTAGGAAGAGTCCCAGAGGCTCAGAAGGCACTGTTTAGGGAAGTGAGTTCTACTGAGATCAAAAACGCAAAGTTAAAGTTCTGGAAATTAAAGCTGTGGAAGATCTGTTTCAAAATGTACCCAGTGCTTTGGAGAGGTAGAACATTAGCAATGAGCATACCCATGTGGCTAATGTATTAGCTGACCATCATTTAGCATAGGATGTTGAAAGAATCTTACTAAGGAGGCCAGAAAAAGTCTAGACTCCAGATTCTAGAGCATGGGTTAGCTGGACAGTCTACCATAATAGAAGACCCTGAAAGCCAGATTGGACTACATAAGGGAGCCTGGACAATAGGAACCTAAAAGGAATAGAAAGACATGGAAAGTGAAAGTGTGGCAAACACACACAAAAAAAAACTTCACCTATCTAACTTTGTAGAGTAGGAGAGAGCCATTGACCCAAATATGTCTCCCTTGCTAAACACAAAAGATTCTTTCTCCAATGATATCAACTTAAGCATGAATCTTCACTAAGCTTAATAATCAAGGCTGGAGGAATATGCATTAAAACATGAAATGAGCAAATCTGTTCACTCTTTGACATACGAAAAATATAAATCCCAGAGATTCACAGAACACAGTAGACAAGCTTCCTGTGAGTTCATCTTCATATAATAATGTACTTCAAACAAATGCCGCTTCTGTTATGTTAGTGGGATTTGGGGAGTGTTGAGACACTAGAAGTAGTTGCTGATTGTCTTCTTTCATAGAAATATAATGTTCAGATGCAGCATCAGGTGAGAAGAACCAGGAAAACTGTTTACACGAAAGCAACAATGTTGTAAAAAAAAGAATTGGTTTCTCTTTTAATAAATTATAGTTTAATTCCTTTGGGAATGCTAATATTTTATTTTTCCCCAATTACACATATGAACAACTTTAACATTCTTTTTTTAAAAAATTTAGTTCCAAATTCTCTCTCTTCCTCCTTTCCTTCCTCCCCTCTCCCCTCATTGAAAAGGCAAGCAATTTCTAAAGGTTATACATGTCCAGTCATATAAAACATATTTCCATATTAGTCATGTTATGACAGAAACGCAAACAAAAAAAACAAGAAAAATAAAGGAAATTTTAAAAGTATGCTTTGATCTGCCTTCAGACTCTATCGGTTCTTTCTCTGGAGGTGGATAGTATTTTTCATCATAAGTCCTTCAGAATTGCCTTGGATCATTATATTGCTGAGAACAGCCAAGTTGTTCACAGTTGATCCTTGTACAATATTGCTGCTACTGTGTGCAACATTCTCCTGGTTCTGCTCATTTCACTTTGCATCAGTTCAAGTCTTTCCAGGTTAGAAAAACAACTTTGGAAGATTTAAGAACTCTTGTCAGGAATTGATCAATTTCTCCAGAATCTATGATGAAGCATATTACCTACCTCCTGACAGTGAGGTGATGGATTCAAGGTTCAAAAGGAGACGTGGCCATTGAGTGAATTCATTAATCTTGACTATTTATTTGTAACAAGTATTGGGGGATTTTGCTGTCTGTTTTTTTAATTTGGAAGTGGGAAAGAGAAGTGAGATTAATACAGAAAGGAAAAGATGAGAAGTTAAGAAGTTAAGCAGGACAGTTTTGAAAAGTAACCTGTGGAATTATTACATACTTTTTTTTAAAAAAGCAATTGGTATGAAAGAGATGTTCAGTTTCACATTCAGAATTTTTTTTTTTTTTGGTTCTTCTGTGTATGTGGAAATGTTCTTTTTTGGTGTTTCAGTTCAGACTAAAAAATACATTTTTAAAAAGAAACTATGTTAAATTCATACTTCAGAATTCAAACAGTCATAAATAAGTATGGATTAAACAGAGACTGTGAAATATAAAGGGCCGATTCTCAACAGAGAAACTTGTCTCATTTTGTCTGGTTTTACTATAGAGCTTCCTTTACTATTTTGGAACTTGTCCATATGCATGTAACCTAGAGAGAAATGAAACATATAAGATTTGTACATATACCTGTTACTCATCTGAAGCCAATTCGACATTCTCTAAAAATTACATATCAGCAGGAAAAAGACTGTCAAGAACATTGAATTTAGCGATTTCAGAGAGCATTGCCCTTGTCCCTTTTTACCTTTCCCTAAAAAAAAAAATGAAGACTGGAACCTCTCAGTGCCTGCCCATTTTCCATGACTCTCATCCTTGTACTCCCCAAAGTTGTTGCATTCTGGTGGCATTGTGAGGATATCAGTGGAGCACACCAGTTATCCATCAGGTATCCCTTGTTCTCACCATGCGACAAGGCCATCTTCTTTTTCCTTTTTTTGTTTCT
>JAQQSZ010019205.1:0-10416 GCA_028646595.1 Phalanger gymnotis
CCAGGTGTGGGCTAAGCACTTTATAAATATCCCCTTCGATCCTAATATCAACTTTAGGAGGTAGGAGCTATTATTATTTTTTACAGTTGAGGAAACTGAAGTAGACAGAGGTTAAGTGACTTGCCTAAGGTCATACAGCTAATACATTTCTGAGGTCAGATTTGAATTTAGGTCTTTCCTTATTCCAGGCCCTGCCCTGGATCTACTGTACCTAGCTGCCTCTAGACCACATTCAATAGTGCCAAATAGCTTCTGATCCCAGAAAGAGGTAGTCAGGCTGGAGTTGGCAGAATGTAGAAACTCAGGAGTTTCATAGATGAATGGGGCCACTTGTAGAAGTTGTTCACTTCCTGAATTTACTATTACAACATGTATTTCAGCAAAGAAATGCTTAAACTTTTTTAGGAGGTAAACATTTTTTAAAAATTATTTTGTGGCCACAGCTCATCTGCTTGATAGAATTACTTTAATACTTTGAGACTTCTGTGATCCTACTGACGTGAGTTCTCTTTCCAATAATGATGATCATAGTCAATCCATGCTTATCTATCTTGTGTACTGTTGCCCATGCCCTACCATAAATCCTCTTCTGGGAATACACCCAATGTTCTGGGGAGCCTTTCGCTAGCTCTTTTGGCATTGCACGGATGTTAGAGGATCACAAATCCTGTCCATCTGCTATCCTTTCACTCTTTGTGTGACTGATCCATATTTTCTCCCAGTCTTGTGCTTTTTTTTTCTATGATATCCTTTATACTATTTCCTCTGAGCAATTCTTTGCTTGCAGAGTGTTGCTGCCTACTCATACCCTCCACGTACCTCTCCATCCCTTTGGGTAATCCTCCATTTTAATTCTTTAGTGAATTTGTTTCAACCATATGTAGTGGTATTATTAGATGCATGCTGTTGGGTGGCCTTTACTATGTGTTAAGACCAGGCTGATGAGTTTGCTGAAAAATTATAGTTAGGGCATTATCAAATCTATTTTAGCATATTTTAGTATATTTGGATTCTTTCCTTCTTCCCCTTATAGTTTTGACCTGAACTAGTATGTTTGTGTGTCTATGTGTGTATACACATATGCATATATGCATATGTATATATGTTAATGCATTATGGATTAGTAAATGAATTTATGAAAACTTTTAATTATTCTCAGTAAATTTACTTAAAAACAAGTACAAAACAAAATGCAAGTAATAGCCTTTATTTACCTATTATACTTCTAACCACAGTGGCTTAGAGTTAGACTAGCGTAAGGAGCGTTGTAATGAAGATATGGAGTATAAAATATCAAGTTAAATGGTTCTTATAACTGTTTCAAATTGATATTTTATTGTGCTATAAATCTTTCATCATTTTTCCTGTTTAAGTATTAAAGTGTATATTTAAACTCTTTGTTGATGGGGCTTTCCATGTATGAAACTGTAGGAGGAAGTTATTCTCATCAATCAGGAAAAAAATGTTGTTTTTTTTTATGGAGAGAGCTACCCTTCTTGACAACTAATTTCCCCTGTTCTTGTTCCTCTGCAGTGTTCCATTTTCCCTGGGATCATAAAATGTACATAGTTTTAATACTCTCAAACAAATTAATTGGTAGGAGGGATAGTGGGCACCCTTAGGGAGACTACTGGGTGATATAACAATGTCATGTCATTGCAGAGGATGTAAAAGCAGTGTCTCGTGTAGCTTAGCCACCCTTGAGTGATATTAGCCAATCAATGCATACTGGCCAAGATCACTTCTGCTACCTCTGTGCAGAGGCAAGGCTGCTGAACTGTCAGTGTTCAGTTTAGTTGTATTCACTTGGCCTATTTTTGTTTGTTTTGTTTTTTGAATTGGTGTATCCTTAGAAGCTGCCATCTCTGCTTGACTCTGGTATCCCTGTGTTTCCCATTAAACTCGGGGTGAAATGATCATAGGATGATGGCTGGAAGGGAACTTAGAGATCATCTGTGGGATGTGAAACTATTCTGAAAACTCTGAGACTAATTTTGATCAAATTTATCAACATTGTTCATATACATAGGGGATAATCAGAACAGATGCTTTTTTTTTGTTTTTGTTTTGTCACTATGGAATCAGTTTACCACAAAAGCACAACCAAAAACCAGCTACAGAGTAGTTAACCACAAAGTTGAAGTTCAAATATTCTAGGGACTACCTTACCCTATCTACATGTGTGGATTTTCATTCTCAAAGAGCTTTCAATCTATTAAGTGAGTCAAAAATACTGATTTTTCTGGGTTCAACCCAGCCACCCTCCTTTTCCATATATCCTTCCCTTAATGCTCTCTCTCTCTCTTTACAAATGTGTTTATTCATTTGTGCTCACATTACATCTTCCCCTGATACCCCAACAGAATATAAGCTGCTTGAGGACAGGGAATGACACATTTTTGTGCCTGGGACATAGAACATCATAGTCTCTTATTTCATTGAATCAAGCGAGAAAATAATTCACTACTAAATTGTGTGGCATTCCTTGTCTCTTCAGTGAAAAGAGATAACTATAGATTTCATGAAGGCAGTAAGACTAAGGCCAAGTCTTTAATGAGGAGTGGATTGTTTCCCAGAGAGATGCGAGGGAAAGCCATTTACAACAGTAGGAATAGCACAGAGATAGGACTAAAAATTAAATTTCTTAAAGAACAAAGGACTGGAATGCTATCTCACCTTGCTTCTCTCTCTTTATTCTCAAGCCCCTCTCACTCACAGCTGTTAGAGCACCCTTCAGAACTGTTAAATGTCATAGACAAGAAAGCAAAGTATTAAATACCATGGCTTTCTGAAAAACCAAATATAAAGTGTATAAAGGCACCACTTGTCTTGCAGAAGTATAGCTCTCAATAAGCCCATGTTCAATGAATTGCTGTCTTTCTGACACAACGAATGAGGCAGAGAGACACTATTAACAGTAATTGTAGACTGTGAGGGATGTGGCTTTCACAGCAGGGATTTGTCAAGATAGCCTGGATTTCATTTAGGAAAACTGTAAGCAGTTTCCTGAGCCTGTCTACATGGGCTGGCATAAATTCCTCTCACTGTTGCCATGGGCTAGCATATATGTATGGCCTTCCCTTTTAGCTGCTTCATACTGACTGTCAATTCATTACTGGCTAGATCTGACAAAAACTCTGCCAAACAATCTTCCTGTTGCATAGAATAAGAGCAGCAACTAGGTATGAAGTGCTTAATCTCAAGAAAAAAGTGGTGAAATCTGGTTGCTTTTTTCCTCTTGGCAGGTTCAGTTGATATTGCCTTGGATTTTTATAAATGTGCTTTTTGCCATTGCCTTTTCTTTCTTTTCTTTTATTGTCATATTGACAAGGGCCTGTGACCTTCTGAGTTGCACAGTGTTGAAAGAGAAAGTCATTCATTTTGAAAGGGCTGTTTTAAAGAATAATTGACTGACAGAGATGGAACCTACCAGTGGGAGATTTAAAAAAAAAGTCTTGCAGATGGCAAATGAATAGAGAACTGATAGTTATTAACGTTAAAAAAATTACTGAAAGAAGCTGATGACAAGAAAGCTTTGATTTGCTAAATAACTGGGAAAAGCTCTAATGGAGGCAACTTTTCTCGATTTTCTCAAAGACTATCTACCAAAAAGACTCCTGATGACCTTAAGAAGTCAATGGCACCATTTATTTGCGGGATATGTAATCTTACCCTGGAGAGTTACTGTAGTTAGTAGTGTCACTTTTTTGTATGTTCATTACACACTTCTAAAGAAAAGTAGTAAAACCCCACTAAACAGCAACTTGGTGTTCCACAAATTCAGTTAATACCATACTTTAAATCTTATTCCTTGTGCATATAATGATCCATGAGGATCTCCAGGACTATATAACCACAGAAAGCTTAAAATGCAATATTATTTCTATATCTCAACCCTAGGGTTCTTCTGTATATAGAAGATTGCAAGATCAATTTTAAAAGGCAGAAAGCAACATCTATTTCAAAGCAATATTCCAGAACTATTAGCAAGCTTTTCTTTTAAAGAGAACCATTTTCAGGAAGTAATTTTAGCAATGGACTTTTAGGATTGCATTAAACGTGAATGATAAGGACTTAAAAATAAACAAATAAAAGGAACAACACTTTTCTTCAGTCAGGGTCATAACTTGGAAATATGCCGTTATTTCATTCCTGATATAGTCAATTGTGGCTCACAGCTATAAGGAATAATGAAGCAATTGTTAAATATAAAATTGAAAATGTGCCAACCCTGCTGGACCAAATAAAGCAACACAGATAGAAGTGTTTGAGAGATCTGCAAATAGTCACAACATGAAATGCTCGACACCTTAAGATAAAAGGGATGAAAACCTGCTATAAAGTACAGCACACTGGTCAGGCGATATTGCCTTTGGTATATACCTCCCTGACCCCCCCCCCCCACTCCCTTTTTATTTAGGAATATGACTACAGTGGAAACCAGGCAGTGTGGAAGGTTTATGTTGCTTATAATGTGAAGCAAGAACTATAATGTCCTTCCCAAGGATAACAGGGTTTTATTGTGAAATCTTGATTTTCTTTTCATGCTTCTAAAGGTGTCAGATCAGTTTATAGCATTATCTCCTTGGTGGAGTCACTTAGTACAGGAAAGCAGTTGATGATACAACCTGGTTCCTAGGAAGGAATGTCAATCTAAGACTGCATTTTGCTTATAAGCCTTAAGGGGATAAAACTGGGTTATGTATACATTTAAGAAGTTATGGTGTATTGTGGACAGCAAGCTGGACTTGGAGTCAATAAGACCTAGGGTCATATCTTGCCTCTTATTAGCAGTGTGACCATGTAGCAGTCACCACCTCTTTGAGCCTCAGACAACTCTCTAAAATTATAAGTTGTAGTATCGCATATCAATGTGGATCAAAATCGCAGGTTTTTGATGAATTCACTTATCTAGAGCTATAGAATCTTTTCTTTCTGTAGAATGAAAGGCTTTCTTCCTATTGAGAATTTCAGTGATCAGAATGAGGTGGTAACTTTGGTGGTGGGATAAAATGGAGACTTTAGCCCCACAGAAATCACCTCTTATAGTTGCTCATCTGTTCCTGCCACCAGCAAATGATTAGTTTACAGTTGGATTATTTAGTAAGTAAAAGTAAAAAAAAATTAAATCAACTTGAGAAAAAACATATTTTCTCACAATGTACCCTGGAGTCACAGATGTTCCAAACAAAGGTCAGAGTTTACCTAAGAAAAAAGCCAAAGCAATTTGCAAAATGGCAGGGCATCAGGCATTTTCTAGAGGGCTTTAGCTAAGTGTTGTTTCCTTACCATCCTGGAAAAATGCTCGCAATTTTACCAATTCATTTGTGTTTATGAGTTATCCCTTCAAATGGTTAGTAGTCTTATGGTTCAGTGATACAATGAAATATATCCTTGATACAAGGAAAAATTCTAGACAGTTAAAAGTCATCATAGAATTGGTTCCCTCCAAGGTTTATGAGAACTTGCTTGTTGGAAGTGTGTGAGTAAAGGATAAATGACCATTTGTTGCCTGTGTTCTTGTTCCCATGTGGATTGATCCAAATGACTACTGAGGTCACAACCAACTCTAACTTTATAGGCTGTATATTTTAGTCCCCACACAGTGTCAGGATATCCCCTTTGGAGAATTTGTGAAAAACATGAACCTAAGAGTCACACTGTATGAGGTGTCAGTGAGTACCATCTGTACCTTTGGAAAGCATTGATCAGATAAGAGATCCACCAAAATATGGAAGTATCAAAGAAGTTGTGGTGAGAAACCATTCATTCCCAGGAAAAGAAAAGAAAATCATTTGTACGTGCATTGTATACAGTACTCTGGTTCCCATGATTTTAACTTAGAAATGACTAAGTAAGTAGCACTGGGGTTGTTTAGTCTACATTTTAAAGGGTATCCTGAATTACATATGGTATGGTGCTATAGGCTTCCATTGACTCACTGCCACTAAAAGAAACTTCATAATCATGATGAAATTGAACTTATGGCAGGAACTTATGATGCTTTTTAGTTTTAAAAAAGACTTTGCACAAATTTCACTTCTTTTTAAATAGCAGAGTAGCTGGAAAATTCTATTTTTAAACTGATCAGAGTCATGATAGAATAAGGCAATGGATTATGCAAATACATATTTAAGAATGAGCTAAATGTATAATTAACAATTATAGTATTTTATTATAGATAACATCTGCCTATCCGTTCCCTGAATAAACTCTATGGCTTCATTATCCTTAGTTTCATTTTGTGGTGTTTGGTGATGTTATTAAAGTTGATGGTTAGTGGAATCAAATTTGTAACAACTTTGCTATCAAATTTTGTTATAAGTTCTATCTCATTGAAAAATGTGGATTAGACATTTAAAGGAACCATGAAATTCAGGCTTTTTAGACTATGAATCATGATGAATTTACTCTTTTGAGTTAATTTTATTTTGCAAATCGCCCATGCTTGCTATGAATTCTTGATGTTAATGTTCATTTAAAAAAGTGGAATTTGGGGTTTTTCCAAATAATTCTATACTAGAATTAGCCTTTGTCATTCTTGGGGCATAAGAAGTGCCCCAAGAGTACATCATCTCATTAATTCCCTTAAAAAGCTCTTTGCAGTGCGATTAACTTCACGTCCATATGATCTCTTGAAGGCTTTGCATCAAAGCCTAAAAGTCCAATTTTATTTCACAATTCCTGTTACTATTTTCTTTTTTTTACATTTACATCAGAGATTTTAATTTTCTTTTCATTCTTTGCTCTTAAGTTCAAATATTTGAAGAGAGGTATTGATCTTGATTTTCTAAATCACTGAATAAAGGTCAAACTGTACTAGTTACCTTCATACTTCCCAATGTAATTATTTTTCCCATGCTTCTTACCTCTCATTGGAAGCAGTGAGGTGCAATGGGAAGAGTCCTGAAATTGGAGTCAGAGTATCTGATTCAAATCCCAGTTCTAAGAGTTATTATGTGCAGGTAACGTTGAGCATGTCATATAACCTCCGTATGTCTCAGTTTCTTCCTCCGTAAAATGAGGCGGTTGGGCTGGATGGACTTTGAAGTCCCTTGTTGCTCTACATAGCTGAATCTATGATCCTATTATTAATATATACAGGATCAATAGAGTGAGTTGATGGTTCTCTTAACTAATACTTTGGCAATGACCAATCGGTAAAATGGGCAAGACCCTGAAAAGTAAGGCTTGAGAGCCTAGACAGATCTAATGACTATAGGTTCAAACCCAACCTTTGACACTTAATCACCTCCCTGACCTTAAATCTCCTGTGCCTTAGTCTCTTCATCTATAAGATGAGGGATTTATACTAGAAGACACCTGAGGTTCCTTCTAGCTCTACATCTATGATCCTATGATCCTTATGATCAGGGAGAGGCCAAGGCTCTGAACATGAAACCAAGACCAGAGACTGACTTTTGTCCATGTTGAAGTAGAAAGAATTATGTCCTAGGAATCAGGAGAATTGGGTTCTAATCCTGTTTGTATCACCAACTGTCTAGACAACTTGGGCTAAGTTATTTGACCTAACTCATTTCCCTTTGTTTCTTCTTATTGAACTAACTGATCTCTAAAGTATCTTTCTTATATTCTTTCATATAAGAACTCAATAAATATTAATTTTATCTTGCTTTGTTTTATTTTCTTTGCTGAACAAATTGGCCTATATAACATTAAACTGAAGACCTTGACTTCATTCATTCATGTTGTAAACAAATCAATCAGTTCTAGACTTGGATGTGTGTGTCTTTCTGTTTTAAGCACATTTCTTGTTCACAATATATAATTAGATTCTGCCTTCTAATCCATTTCTGCTATCCACTTCCATTATATGCGTGAATTTATTTGATTCACATTCACAGTTATGATTATTATGTATTCCTGACTCCATCTGATTTTCTTCTGTTTTATCCTTCTCTCTCTCTCTCTTTATAATTTGTCCCTCCTCAAAAGTCTGTTTTGCTTCTGGCATTGCCTTTCTTAATTCACTTTCACTTTTATCACACTACTCTACTCCCCACCCCTCAAAGTCTCTTATCATCTTCCCTTCCTATTTCTTTGTTAGGTAACACAGATTTCTGAGCATGTATGTGTGTATAAGTACACATTTATATATGCATATACATATGTGTGTATATATGTGTGTATCTATCTATCTATCTATCTATCTATCTATCTATCTATCTATCTATCTACATACATACCTATATGTATTTCTTCCCTCTTTGAACTAATACCGATGAGAGTGAGGTTCAAGAATTGCCCAGCCATATTTTCCCTTTTACTGTTTTTAATTCTTTAAAAGGTCTTAACTTTTCCTTGCACACCTCTTTTATGAAAGACAATTTTCCCCATTCTTGCTCTCCCTTCCCTCTTTTTCCATTTTTCTTAACCTTTCTTTTTTTTTTCTGAAATCATCCCAATGTAATCAACTTCCTCCTGTGCCATCTATTTAGAGTCTTTGTAACTGAGTTAATAATAATAAAGTTCCTAGGAGTTACACATATCATCTTCCCCTATGAGAACGTAGTTTCCTAGTGAATCCCTTATGATTTCTCTTTCATGTTTACCTTTTTATGTGTCTCTTGAATCTTGCATTTGGAAGTCAAAATTTCTATTCATCACTAGTATTTTTATCAAGGATGCTGGAAAGTCCTACTTAATTAAATGTCTATTCCCCCCACTCCCAACACCTGAAGAATTATTCAGTTTTTTTGGGTAAATTATTCCTACTTTTATTACTAGTTCTTTGTCCTCTTAAATATAATATTATAAGACCTCCACTCCTTTAATGTGGTAGCTGCTAAATCTTGTGTGATCCTGACTATGGCTCCACAATATTTGAGTGGTTTTTACTGGCTGCTTGAAGTATTTTCTCTTTGATGAGGGAGCTCTTGGATTTGGCTCTAATATTGCTTGGAGTTTTTATATGGGAATTTCTTTCAGTAGGTGACTGCTGTAGTCTTTCGATTTTTATACTCTTTGGTTCTAGGATAGACACCTTTCAATTTTCCTTCATAATTCTTTGAAATATGATGTGTAGCCTCTTTTTGTTTTTGAACAGAGCCTTCAGGCATTGTAATACATCCTCAATTATCTCTCCGATCTATTTTCTAGGTCAGTTGTTTTTCTAATGAGATATTTCAAATTTTCTTCTGTTTCTTCATTCTTTTAACTATGACTTAATGTTTCTCGAGGTCTCATGGAGTCATTATCTTCCAGTTACCAATTCTGATTTTTAAAAAAATTATTTATTTAATTTATATAATATATTTAGTTTTCAGTGTTGATTTTCACAAGAGTTTGAATTATGAATTTCCTCCCCATTTCTACCCTCCCACTTGCTCCAAGATGGCATATATTCTGGTTGCTCTGTTCCTCAGTCAGTCCTCCCTTCTGTCACCCCACTCCCCTCTCATCTTTTTTTTGCCTTACTTTCTTGTAGGTCAAGATAGATTTCTATGCCCCATTGCTTGTGTATCTTATTTCCTAGTTGCATGCAAAAACTTTTTTTGAACATCTGTTTTTAAATGTTCGACTTCCAAATTCCCTGCCCTCTTCCCTCCCCACCCACCCTCCCTAAGAAGGAAAGCAATTCAACATAGGCCACATGCATTATCATTATGTAAAACACTTCCACGCTACTCATGTTGTGAAAGATTAACTATAACTTGCTCCTTCCTAACCTATCCCCTTTTATTGAATTTTCTCCCTTGACCCTGTCTCTTTTCAAAAGTGTTTGTTTTTGATTACCTCCTCCCCCTATCTACACTCCCTCCTATCATCCTCCCCTTTTATCTTCTTCCTCCTTTCTTTCCTGTGGGGTAAGATACACAATTGTGTGTGTATGTTATTCCCTCCTCAGGTCAAAACTGATGAGAGCAAGATTCATTCATTCCCTCTCACCTGCCCCCTCTTCCTTTCCTACAGAACTGCTTTTTCTTGCCACTTTTATGTGAGATACTTTACCCCATTCTATCTCTCCCTTTCTCCCTCTCTCAATATATTCCTCTCTCATACCTTAATTTGATTTTTTTTAGATGTCATCCCTTCATATTCAACTCACCCTGTGCCCTCTGTCTCTCTCTGTCTCTGTCTCTGTGTGTATGTATATGTATATACACACACACATATATACATATGTATATATGTATATGTTCATATACACATATATGTATATATTCATGTGTATAGAAATATTTATGTGTATATAGATATAGATATAGATATATAGATATGTATGTATATTCCCTTCAGATACCCCAATACTGAGGTCTCATGAATCACACAAATCATCTTTCCACGTAGGAATGTAAACAAAACAGTTCAACTTTAGTAAGTCCCTTGTGATTTCTCTTTCTTCTTTACCTTCTCATGCTTCCCTTGATTCTTATGTTTGAAAATCAAATTTTC
>JAQQSZ010019206.1:0-10416 GCA_028646595.1 Phalanger gymnotis
ACTTGGAGGAGAATCCATTTGGAGTTAATGGAAGCTGGGGTGGGGGGCTGGAGAAATGAACTCAGAGAGGGAAGCATGAAGTATTTCCAGGTATTTTTCTCCCTCTCCTTCTTTCTCCTCTCTGCCCCATCCCTACTAGGTGAAATTTTGGAGAGGAAAAACAAGGAATTTTGACTTTTTTTGTGGTCATGGTTATAACCTGAACTTGAACTGGGGGATATTTTTATATAACTGATCATCTTAACAAATCAGGTTCCAGTTTTCCTTCCAACAGAAAAATATCTCTGGAACAAAGCCAATGATTATGGCAATGTAAAAGTTGGAAGGAAGGAAGGAAGAAAGAGGAAGAAAAGGAGAGACGGAAGGAGAGAAGGGACAAGCAGGAGAGAAGGGGAGGAGAGGAGGAAGGGAGGAAAGAAGTATATTATTTATGGCAATAAATACAGAGTTTTCTTGACTTTCTCCAGAAAAACATTTCAGATAGACTCTGAGACAGGGCCCCTGGTTTCTTGGATTCTATGTGGAAACATAGCTGATTTCTGCAAAGGCTGGTCTCTCTCTACATTGCACTTTAAATGAAGTACAGCTGGCATGCCCATATGAGTTCACTTCCCATGATGCATGGTGTCAAGAGAGGATTGCTTATTGGGAGAGATTCTCAGGACTATGCAGAACAGTCCCTTTTTATTTTAAAGAGGGGACTAGACCTGTGAATTCATTGGTACAAGGAATCCTCAGTGAGGAAGCTGTCTCTAGCAATGCAGAAGGGCAAGTGCTCTGTAATGTGGAGTTTCAGATAGTTGCCTGGGACATTGAAAGGTGAAATCATTTGCCCAAGATCACACAGCTGATATACGTCAGAGACGAGACTTGAACCCAGGACTTCCTGACTCTGAGGGTGACTCTCCAACCATTCTGATGCCACACAATTTGTTATAACAAACTCCAAAGCACTTATTCCACCCAAGATGGCCCTGTATTGGCTATCTCATCAGGAAGACTGTGATGGTAAGGACATGCACGAGGGACCGTTAGTAGAGCCGTGTGGCTTCTTGGGTGAATGCATGGAAGTTCAAAGAAGCATTGCTCTGTGACTCCCTCATCAGTTTCTAAAGCATCTCAGTTGCTCGTTCCACCCAGACCGTGAGCCCAGGGCTACCCGTTCCTCCCCATGATCACTTACTTGCAACTGAGAGGATCACAACAATTAAATCAAAGATGTTCCACCCATTGATGAAATAATAATGTCTCAGGGCAAACATCTTCAGGACACACTCTGCTGTGAAGACAGCAACAAAGAACTGGTTGATCCGGTTGAGGATTTTGGTCTTCTCCTCACTCTGGTTATCTGTCTCTACCATCATGGTGATCATATTAAGGCAGATGAGGACCATGATGGCCACATCAAAAGCTTGTTTGGTTACAATATCAAACACGAAGCCTTGGTATTTGTTCTGGGAAAAGAAAGGGTCATGTTGTCCAGTCAATAAACGTTAAGTACATAGTATGTGTTAATGAGAAGGGTAGGAGTGGGGACATAACTAAAAATTCTGGTGCCTAGGACAAGCGCTTCGAAATGCTTTCAGGGCAAGACATATTGTGCATGTGTGTGTGTGTGTGTGTGTGTGTGTGTGTGTGTGTGTGTGTGTGTGTGTGTGTGTGTGGAGGGGGATGGGAGGAATGCGGATGGGGACAGAAGGAAAGACCTTGAACCACAGGACATGAGGCATCTCTTATCACAGATGAGGAAGCCTACCATCAATTTATTAAATTAATCTAGTTAACTCAGTCCTACACTTATTTGTAGGACCAGATCAAAGCTCTGGTCATCCTCCCCTGGACATGGGTCTGGGTAGAGGTTCTTTAGCTAATATGTTTTTTTTTAACCTTTGGCTTCCCCTTCTCTCCCTCTCTCACCTTCCATAGCCATTCTGCCCAAAGCTGTGATGATTCTTCCATCACAGAATATTTTCATTCCCATCATCACCAACTAATTTAGTCCTTCATTGTCTCCTACCTGGGTTGTTGCCCTGGACTCCTAACTGTTCTTCTGGCCTTCAGTCTCTCACCCTTCCTCCATGGGGATTAGAAGTAGGTGTAGTGAATGATGCTGGTTTTGTACTCAGCAGGCTTGGGTTTGAATCCTGAATCTGATACTTACAATTTTTGCCTTAGGCAAGTAATTTTACCTTGCTAGACTTCCTTTTCCAGACTTCTAAATGAGGGGGTTGGACTAGATGACTTCTGAGTTTCCTCCCAGCTCTTTGTCTATTATCCTATGGTCCTATCATAAGGACTCTATTAAAAATAATGACGGCATCAAAATTGGCAACAGAAGAAGAGATTGGAAAGGCCACAAGAAATTAGTGGCCATGGTTATTGATGGTCTAGTTCTTTCTTAAACAATTGGGAATACTCTGGAGTTCTTGGAACCCTGTGGGATTTTATTTTTCATTTCTTTCATTCATCTGAGATTTTGCTGTTGTCAGTGTCAGTGTCACATTACAGTGTCAGCCCACATTACAGGGCTTTCTGTTGAGTCGATTTCTTTGCCTAGAGGACCCGTGATTGTATCCTAATATGAAAACTTCCTTTAGCAAAACAAACCAAGAATACTTCTGTAACTTAGAGTCTGAGGGAGTTTACTTGGGGCACTGAGAAGATGGGATTTGCCCAGGGTCACAAAGCCAGTAGGTGTCAGAGGTGAGATTTGAACCCAGGTCTTCCTGGCTCCAAGACTCATTTTCTAGCCACTGTTCCATACTGCCTCCCTATTGATGGCTATTAAATTTACCAGACAACATGAATTCTGGGGCTCACCGGAGGTCTTGGGATTGGTTTTTGAGGTTTCTTGGATCCTAGTTTTTTCATAGCGTTGTAATATTTCTTCTGTTCTTCAGTCATGAATATGTCTTGACCACCTAAGTACAGGAGTTAATATTACCATTATCAAAGAGGAAAAGCAAGGCTGGCCAGCTGGACACACACAAGGACAGCTCCCTCAAATTTCACAGACTCCAAGAATTTAGAACTGGAAAGGATCCAAGACAGCTCTTAATCTAGGCTCTTGGCTTCCATAGAAAGTCACTCTTTTGGACAGTGACCATATTCAACTCCACTCTCCTCACCCAATGGCTCAAATACCTAATGTCATTATAAGCTCCATCTCTAGGACCACAAGGCTATATCCAACTGTAAATTCAAACCCTCTTTTCAAAAGATGCATCACAGACAGCCAGGGGCAAGACCTTGTTAGGTGCAAATGTGTGATCGGCTTCAAAGGTAGATAAGGATACTCTTTATGTAGTCTTCGGATTTGTTATCATATACAATAGAACCTCAGGCAGCTGTCCATCCCACCTGCCTTTCAACCAGGCTATCCCCAGCATAATGTATCTGTGTTCAAGCCTCATCCTAGACTATAAGCTCCATGAGGGCAGAGACTATGTCTTAGGCGAAACTTTTATCTCCGTCAGTACTTAGTGCACACAGTAGAAACTTAGTAACTGTTTTCTTTAGTGAAGAACTGAATCCTTGGGTAGAAGAGAAACAGGAGCCTAAAAGGTTCTTTCCTGGACACCTCTACCCCAAGGCTGCCACCACCTGGTCAGAGAGAAGGAATTCCATTAGAATGTGAGCTGCTTGAGCACAAAGACTGTCTTTTGCCTTTCTTTGTATTTTCTGCTGTTAGCACAGTGCCTGGCACTTAGTTTGCAGTGTTTATTGACTGTTGGAAACAGGACCTCTGCACTAATTCAGGAGGGCTGCTGCTAAAGCCTCAGAAAGCCACAGGTTGAGGGCACAGAGGAGCTTCACCAGAGATTCAAGGGGTTAGCAACTTAAAAGAGACACTTATCTTTTTCTTTTGTTGATTGAAATTGTCGATTATGACTCCAACAAAGAGGTTCAGTGTGAAGAAGCCCCCGAAGATGATGAAGATGACGAAATATAGGTACATGTACACGTTGGCCTCCCACTGGGGCTGCTCCTCTTGCTACAGCCAAACAGAGCAGAGGAAGCATCAGGAGCTAGGGCTACAGGCTTGTGTGGGCAAAGACAAACTGAATAGACATGGACCCAGGGGCATCCTCCAAGGGCTGGCTGCCCAAGGCAGGGTTCAGGTTTGCCCCAGCCTTAAAGATGAGCCTAGAATGGAAGCTCATGGCAGTGAATGAGACAAGGTCATGAAAAGTTTGGGTTGAAAAGTAATAAAGCACAAATCTGACTGAACGAGAAACCCTGAGCAGAATCTTGACTGCTGGCCCTTGATAGGATTCCTAGGAGAGCCTGTGCCCATGGAGACACTGAGGAGGGTTCCCTTCCTTTTCGCTTCAGGCACCAAAGTTAAAAGATGCTTTCAGATCTCGATGCTTAAAGAGCCAAACCCACAGGAGGAGTAGGTAAGGGGTGCCAAGAAGGTGCCTTTCTCCAAACATCTTCCCCCACTGTCCTGATACTGGATCTGAAACTACCTCCCCTTAAAGATTCATTCCTTGGCTAAGGCATGGGCTGATATAGGTCTCTGTCTTAAAATGCAAATTATCTTGGGGAGAGAGGACAGACATGGTCAGGGTTTTTTTTTAACATCTTAGGGAGAATGATTATGTCATATAGATGCAAGAGAGTTGGAAAATACCTTCGCCTCTTCCTGCCTTCCTCCTCACCCCTTTATGGGTATCTTGCCCTCTAAGCCTCCCTTCCACCTGCTCCATATTTATCTTTTGTGTACTGCTTTGTAGATGTTATTTCCCTCATTTGGAATGTAAGCCCCTTGAGGGCAGGGACTGTTTTTGCTTTTTGCTTGTCTCTCCAGCATTTAGCATAGTGCCTGGCACAGAGGAAGCATTTAAACATGTTTGTTGATTGATTGATTGCCTGAAATGCTGCCATTAATTTCATTACATCAAGTTAGGAATTGTTCTCTCTGGTCTCCTCTTTTCGAGACCCACAACAGCTCTGGGAGGACCTCAAAGTCAGTCTCTAATTTCTCATCAGATGACTTCCTCCTGTTTGGGAATGGGGAGGGGTGCCAAGAGGAGGCCAAAGGACAGAGGGAGCACTGGGGCTTGGGGGACGCCTTTTCTGACACCATGATTTGGCAAGAGGCTGGTGCTAGGCGATCACTTTTCCTCTCTGGGGCAGATAGGAAGGGATTTTTTTGAGGTGGGGAGGAAGACAATTCCTGTCATTCAAGCCTCACTAATGGGAGAAAGCTCCTCATTCGCAATAATTTCCGGCATGCAGTCACTGCTTTTGCCTTTAACTATGAAACAGGGGGATTGGGATATTGCTGCAGACTGAGAAAAATGATATGAAGACATGAAGCCCCAAGGATTCTGCTCCATAGTCACCGACCCACCTTCCGGGAATCCACAGCAGCGTACATGATGTCCATCCACCCTTTAAATGTTGCCTGGAAATAAAGGGCATATGGCAAATTTGAGAGCTGGGCAGCAGCGTATGTCTGAAACTCCATCTCCAAACACTTTATATCACTTATGTCCCCATACAGTTGGCAGAGAGTTCTTGTCTCATGTGTCTTCATGGAACTAAACACTTTTGTCTATATAACTGAAGGAACTTCCAAGGCTCTCTTTGGCTTCCATAAACATGGTTGGGAGCCATGGACAGCATTGGGAGAAGGTTCCCAGAGATGTAAATAATCTGTCTACATCTGGAACTTTGGGAAAATGGTGAATTCAGCCATTCTGTGGGTCTGACCCAAAGTGCCTTTTGCATAAGTGTGGTATAGTGAAAAGAATGCTGGATGAGGAATGTGGGGATCTGGATTCAAATCCTGCCTCTGCCAGTACCTGGGTGACCTTGGATTTGACAGTTAAAATTTTGGACCTCAGTTTCCTCTTCTGTAAAACAAGGGAGTTGGACTAGATGAGCTTTGAGATCCTACTCAGTTCTATGTTTATGATTTAAATCCCAGATGTGTTATTTATAGCCTGTGTGACTCTAGTGGCACAGAGTGACAGGTTTGCAGTCAGGAAGAACTGAGTTCAAATCCAGCCTGAGTTACTAACTAGCTATGTGACCCTGGGCAAGTCAGTTAGCCTCTACTTGCCTCAGTCTCCTCATCTATTACACGAAGATAATAATAGCACCTACCTCTCAAGGTTGTCTTGAGGACCAATAGCACAGAGCCTGGGACATTGCAGGTGCTAAATAAATGTTAGCTATTGATATTATTGTTGTTGATAATCTTTGTGGGCCTCAGTTTCCTCATCAGTAAAACGAGAGGTCTAGAATAGATGACCTCTGAGTCTTGGGATTCGTATTTTAAATTTGTGATCTAATGATTCTAGTTGGCACCTGACAGATGTTTGACGGAGAGGAGCAGCCAAGTGTTTACACTCCTATATTCCTACTTTATAGTATGTCGTGGAACAAGACTGTCATGCAACCAGAGCACCTCAGGCTTGGCATGGCTCATCATTCATCCTGGCTGATATCTGAACAAGAATCTCTGCTATACTGTCCCTGATAAGCAATGCTTCCCTTTGAAGAATGTCAATGATGAAAAGCCCATAACGTTCTGGGTAGTGCTTTCCACTTCAAGGAAATATTCCTTATAACCTGAATTTGCATAAGTCAACATAACCAGTCAATTTCCCATGACAGTCTTGGCAGTACTTGAAGATAGTTATCATATACTACCCAAGTCTTATCTCCTCCAGACTAAATATCCTTGGTTTCTTCAATGGCTTTTCTTAAAACATAGCACCTAAATGAAGGACGTAATGTCAAATGGATAGTCTGAGCAAGGAACGCTATAACGAGGCCATTGGCTCTCTTGTTGAAAACATTGCTCCAAACACTGGGAGTAGGGAACTCCTATTAAGTAAACTCCCTCTACCAATTCAGAGCAGCACCTGCTCTAAGACTTAAGAGTCTCGTAGGGTTGCCTGGATCACTAAGAGTTTAATGATCTGCCTAAGGTTGAACAGCTCATATGTGTCAGAGTTAGGATTTGAACCCAAGTCTTTCTGACTCCAAGCACATTTCTCTAGGCACACTCTGCCATGCCATGGACATCATGCCTCTCTCAATGGAGCTTCAGGTTAGGTTGGCTCCTTTGGTTGCCATGTTATACTGCTGATTCATATTGAGTTTGTAGGTCTCTGATGTCTAGCCATATGGCAGCCATATTGGATTTGTACCAACCTGCCCTTTATTCATAGCTGTCACTTGACACTGGAAGAAACAGAAACATTGTCCACTTTCTGCAGTCATTGGAAAATTTCTCCTGGAGAAGAAGTGGAAAATTTTCCTTTCCATCCCTACTTGCTGGAAGTGATAACCCTTCTTTCTTTGTCATTTTTAATAGTAGTTTAATACTAGACAGTTTATCACATCTGGGGCTTAGTTGTGGTGGTGATGGGGTATCCTCAGTGAGGTTCTATCCATAGTGGGCTCCCCACCTTTTCTTCTTCTGTAGGTTTCCCCAATTTTTCTTGTGAGGCTCCTCTTGTTTGCTCAGCAGCCTTTTATTCCCAATTAGCAGAGGTCTGCTTCTAAAGCTCTAATGCCAACAGAATTTGTTGGCAGCTATTGTCTCTGAGAAGGTCTTAACTAGAAATCAAACTGACAGGCTTCTCTCACCTCTGCTTTTCCTCGGGTAGGTGGTTCACCTTAATCCCTTGACCAGAGTCCCTCTGCTCCTGGCTCATTACTTGGACTTCTCAGAAAAGAGACCATCTGGGCAAGGCTTAGATGTGATGTAGTCTATGAAAGGAGACTATATACATGGAAAATTGACTCAAGGCACAGTTTTGAGGTGTCGGGTATGATGGAAGCTGGTGCAGTAAGTGGAGTCAGTAAGCTGTTTTCATGAGGGGTTGCTATTAGTCAATCCGGTGCCCAGACCCTTGGCATGACAGCCACTCCAGGACATAAACAACCATCATAGCTCCCCATGGGTGTTGAAGAATTAGAATAGGTCCCAGAAGTCCTGGGGGATTGTGCTCATGGGGTCCTCTGTGTAGGTATAGAGATTCATACAAGCTGGTATTCTGTTGGAGACATGGCCACCATATTTTACAGGTGCCTGTATATGCCATTTTGAATAAATCCATGTGTCCCACTGCTGAGTTGTCACACTATAACCCTGGTCTGATGGTTATGTTTCTTTTAGTGGAGGGGGCGGAGTACTCTGGTGCATGAGAAGAGTAGCCCATCCCACCCTGCTGGGAGGGTACAGAGATATGCATCCTGAGTTTCCTGCTGGTGAGTCAGACCTATAAGACACAGCTGGTGTGGAGGAGCTGTTTAATCTTTTGGCTGAGATAGCACCAGGATGGGTGGTTGAAGATATAAGTTTTGTATAATGGAAAGAACTCTGGACTCAGAATCTGGAGAGTCCACACTCACTAGCTGTGTAGCCATGTTGACCTCTCTGAACACATGTGCTTAGCCTTCCCTTTAAAGTGTAGATAAAGACATTTGCTTCCTGTACCTTGCAGGGTTTTGAGATTTCCTCATTGTAGGGAATGCTCAGTGTAGAAACGCCTTTTCCTGATCAAGAAAGATTCTGGGTTTGGAGTCAAAGGACATTGGTTCAAATCCAGTTCTGCCATTTACTATATGGGCGACCTTGTGTAGGTAATTCCTCTCTAGGTCTCTTTTCTCCTCTGTAAAATGAGGGATTATAAGACCATGGAGCTAGAGCTAGAAAAGACTTTAGAGACTAACCCCTTCATTGTATGGATGAGGAAACTGAGGACCAGAAAGGTTGAGTGAATGGTTGGACCAGATGGTCTTGACAGTCCATTCTAGCTCCAGATCTGTAATCCTATGATGCAGATAGCCACCTCTTCTGCAGCTTCTTTATCTTAGAGAGATGCCTGGGTCACTGTGGGAGTGCGGCCATGCCCAGGGCCTCACGACCTCTGTGTCAGATGCAAGGTTTGAGTCTTCTTGACTCTAAGACCAGAATGGCTTTGATTCACTGTGTAAACCTTAAAATGCTATAAAATAGTGTGAGTTATTGATAGAATGTGACAGCTCCTGGGATGAGACATTGGCTTAATGGCTGTGGCCTCTAGGAAAAGATAACATAGCAAAGTTTCGTAGAATCACAAATTTGGAACCAGACAGGACTTAAGAAGTCATCTAGTCCAATCCTCTCCTTGTAAAGATGAATTAACTGAGGTCCAAGGCCACATAGAGGTGAGATTTGAAACCAGGTCCTCTGACTCCAAACATGCTGCTCTTTCCCTTGTACTTTCCCTTATCTATTACTTATTAAATTTAATTGGACTTAAGTTTCATTAATCTTTTGATTATTTTGTTGTAGCTGCAGACTTGGGATATTGATGCAGCAGATTCCTGAGGATTTGGCATTCCCATGGCAAAATAGGTGAGGCACACCCTGGGAAACAATCTTTCGTACTGACCCATTGAGCAAGATTATATGCCTTCTGTTCCCTAGCTTGCAACCCAGTGCCAATAAAGCAGTATGGGGAACAGAAGCAAAGGACTCAACCTGGAGAAGTCATTTCCTGTGGGAATCTGTAGAAGGGGCATCCTTGCATGTATGGGGGGAAATGGGGTGAAGGTTTTTTTTCTTCATTCTGCTCTGCTTATTCTTTAAATATCTTTTGCCATGGACTAATAAACCTCTGGCTGGTTTAGTAAAACAGCATTGGTGGGGGCTTGTGAGCTGAGGCTTTAAGTGAAAGCTGATCTAAAACATGCCTTTAACCTCAAAGCACTTTCTATGCTTAGAATCTGTAAAGACAAGTTATACTGAGCTGTGCACTCTGATGAATGGCATGAGCTTTACCTATGCATGGATTCCCATTACCGTGTCCATTCCATTTCTTCCTGCTGTTCTTGGAGACAAACAGGAACTGGCAGAATGCTCAATGGCATTCAGTTTATGCAAACTCTTGCTGCCCTTGGGTTTTTGGGTGCCACATTTCTATGACTTCTCTTGGCCATCTCCTCTATCATATTATTCTCCCAATGGCAAGAGAGAAGAAAAAGACTTACCACCTGCAGGAGAGCAAGGTAACCTATTCCCACATTATTAAAGTTGACTTTCACAGTGTCCCAGAAGAGACCTGAGCTATTCTGGTCATTACATTGGCTCTTGTTATTGGCAATTGACACGTTCACAGGGGTGAAGTCTTTCAGGGTGATGTTAACGCATCTGCCAAATTTTCCTGAAAAGAGATTTACTCCCATGATGCTGAAAATGAGCCAGAAGATAAGACAAACCAGAAGGACATTCATGATGGAAGGGATTGCACCAACCAGGGCATCTACAACCACCTGAAAATAAAAAGAAGAGGGGAAGAGGCAAGGAGAGAGAGGGGAGGGAGGAAGGAAAGAGGTGTGAGAAGAGAGGGAGAGAGGGAAGCAGAGAGAGAGAGAGACAGAGAGAGAGAGAGAGAGAGAGAGAGA
>JAQQSZ010019207.1:0-10416 GCA_028646595.1 Phalanger gymnotis
GTATAAAATTAAAAGAGAACTTATTTGTCCAACAGAATTTCTGACAATGGTTTCTCAAATTTCACAATATAAGAAAAATTTTTAGAAACACTAAATTATGTATTTCAAACATGAAACAAAACATTATTAGATGACATCAATTCAGTCAAACCTACTACCAAACTGTCTTACATGGAAAATCATTCATTTTATCACCTTTGGCATTTTATACTAATCATTTCTGAAATTTGCTATAGAGTTATCCAGTATATAGCAATCACATTCAATTAAAGAAATAATAATAACAGTAGCCAACATTTATATAGTGCTTCCCATATGCCAAGTACTGTGTTAAGCACTTCATAATCATTATATCATTTAGTCCTCACAATGACCCTGGGAGTTATGTGCTAATCCGATCCCTTTATAAATTAGGAAACAGAGACAAATAGAGGTAAAATTGTTTGCTAAAGGTCACACAGATAATAAATTTCTGAGACTAGGGTGTAACTAAGGTTTCCCTGATCCATTCATTTTTCCACTTTTTATTTTGCACTTGATGCCACAAGTAATAGGAGAATACATTTCACCATATCACAATTTAGCTACAGGACAAATTTCAACCAAATTGAATCTAAATTTCCTACCACAAAATCAAAACCTCAGTTTTCCAGGGCTATTAGGTACCTTCATTTAAAATTTAGATACCAGAGTTAACAGTTCCCTCATTTTCAAAGGTTCATGGTAGCACTTTACCTTTTCATAAACTTCTTAGAAATTCTCTTTAAAATCATCCCATAAGAAAAATCATTTCCTTTTGTGTTAATCACCTAGCCTCATCCTCTCACCTTTCCCTCAGGCTTTTCAGTTGCAATTCCAGAGAAAGGTGGGGAGAGGCTCCAAGTGGCAGCCTTGCACTCCCATCCCCTTGCTTTGGAACTTGAGAGATTTCATAAGATCAAAATACATTCTTAGAATGGTCTTTCTGAGCCTGAGTGCTGTATTTACCAAATGTACCCCAGATTATTTAAATAACTAATCTTCACTCGTATTTCTCCTTTGTGATTTAGCACAAAAATTTAAGCAACCCCAATTAACTGAAATACTATTACCTTTAGGGTTTCTAAGAGCTTACAAATGGATGGTTTCGTTTAAACATTCTTTCATGACCTGGATTCTAATTTACTGAAAAAAACTAATTCTATTATAAAAAAAAAACTTCAAAAATTTGACTTAAGGCTTCTCCAAAGATATTCCTAGTCTCTGGGCCCCTTACCCTGCCATTCTCCTCCTTGTGAATGTCTATCCCTATTATTCATAACAGGGTGTGGGCCCAGGCAACATTGAGTGTTGGGCAGGTGGTCCTACATGGCTGGGGTTGGGGTTTGATGGTCTCTCCTCATAGGCTCCTCTTCATTATAAATCTCCCTTCCTATGCCTTAATTAAATTTTATTTATTTTTAAGTTGCTTTCTTATCTAAACAAGTTTTTCTCCTTTCTTTGTCAACAAACATCAAGTACAGCAGACTCATTTCCCCCTCCTTTTTCTCTAATCAGGTAAATTTCTTTCCCTCATCCCACAAAATAATAGCTTTCAATCTCCAGAGAAAGGGGAATAAGTCCCTGTAATTTTCACTTTCAAAGCCTCATTCTTTTTTTCCCTTAAAACAAATTCTGTGGAGTAGTACCCCAAAACTCACTAAGTCCTTTTAGCATTTGTTAAGCTTTTGTTAAGTACTTTATTAGATAGGACAGAGAGAAAGGGTTATTTCCTTCTTCAATAACTGCCCCAAATCTACTTATCTCAGTGGAATCAACCCACCTCAGATCTCTTTCCTAACTCCAAATTCTTCCCTTAGTAAAAGGGAGAGAGGTGTGTAAGCTTAATCTGCAAACCTTCAAAATTTACTAAGATGTTTTTAGCAGCTTCCATAATTTGGAAATTTACAGTAAATGTATTACTTATAGTTATAAATTCCATCTCTAATTTATTTATAATGCCACAAATTTCTTCAAACTAGGAAAAAGCTTTTCTTTCTTTGATTATCTAACTTTAATTTATATAACACCAACCAACCTAGGCCTGAAATGACAGAGAGAAACTATATTGGAGAGTTTTTTTCTTTTTAACTTAATTTCTTGCTAAAAGCCTAAACTGGCAATTAGTCCTGCTCACTTGGACAGAGAGTTTAACATAAAATTACAGAAAGCTGAGAGAACTGCTTCAAGTATGAAACTATAAAACTTCATTAATCTTTCTACCTAATCTTTCTCAACTCTTTGTCAGCCCTTTTCTACAGTAGTAGGAGAATCTACAAGTAACATTAAACATGATCCAAGACAAAGATTTTTTCTAAGCATTTTACAAAGAAACAAAAACATGGACAAACCAATAAGAGAAATACATACTTGCTAGCCACCTTCTTTCCTACTAAAAATCTAATCTCAAAGCCTTTAATTTGTTGTAATTAAAAGTCGCTTTTCCAGGCCAAATTTGGGATCCATTTTTATGTTTATATATTTTAGAACATTCTGAATCTCTTTAATGTCAGGTTTTCTCTGAGGGGGGAAGGCAAGGCAGTTGGGATTAAGTGACTTGCCCAAGGTCACGCAGCTAGTAATTGTCAAATGTCTGAGGCTAGATTTGAACTCAGGTCCACCTGACTGCAGAGCAGGTGCTCTATTCACTGCATCACCTAGCTGCCCCATAATGTCACTTGTAACTAGTATACTCTTGCTTTCGTCCCAGAATAAAAGAAAATTTTCTAGGGGGTGAGGGGTTCTCATTTTGATGCTACTCTGCGATCCTATAAGTTTCCCAAGGGAACTTCCCCTAGAGGCTTATCCTAGCTTATTTCACTAAGGGGACATCTCCTACATTGAAGAATATTGCTTACTTGAACCTATTTCCTTAAAGGGACTTCTTAGAGAGGCTTCCTGGCCCCAACAACATGGAGGCTTACCTTTGCTCAGAAAGAAATTGGGATTGAGGGGAGTTCAACCTCTGAGGACAGTCTTCCTTGAAGAAATCCCTCAGAGAAATGTACAGAGTTTTTTATAAAGGCTTTCTTTTGAAATTCTTACTCATCCTGGCTGACTTTGCCAAAAAATGTGATGGGTGAAATCTGTAATAACCAAGGAAACAATGGTTCAAGTTAACAAGCATATCAATTTATTAAGCAATATATGCCAATTGTATCAGGCCACCTCAGCTTGGCACAAGACCCCAAATACAGGGGAAGATAAATTTTTATGCCTTAAAAGTGAACAATTAATAGGATGTCAACCAGGATACAAGATTAGGCAAATCAGATTTCTCATGGAAGAAAGATTAGGGACTTTTTGAGTTGGGAGAAGGACTTGGGGAGTTTGGGGAATTGAGAGGGTGGAGAATGAGCATGTGGATGTTCTAGGATGTGAAATAGTGTGTCACTCAATTCCTGATTAGTAAGCAAGTGGAATTTACAGGAAATGAAACTTAAGTCTCAAAATGGAGTCAATTTTACAAGATGGAGTCAGTTTGGTTGAGACAATTCTCACAGTTCTCTCAGTACATAACCACCAACATAGATACTATAAAGTGGCCATAGTATAAGAAGATTTGGTTTTAATGTAAGGGAAAAAAATATCAAGCTGACTTCATCTCCTAATTTATATTAAGAAAATAAAGGCCATCTGCTGCAGCCCCCATCTCTCCCATTCATTACCTTGAAATATTTCTTTATCATCTTCCATTACCTTATCTTTTCTCCAGTCTCAGAGGAATATGTGGCCCTTAACCTTGCCATGCAAACTCTTCCATTTGCACCCATGATTCCATCCCCTCTTCTTTCCTCCAATAACTTGCCCCCTGGATCATTCCCTCTCTTTCTCTTATCTTTGATCTTTTCTTGATCAGTATTTCCATATTTGCTTCTTACTAACATTCCCAAGTCTCTCTGATCCTTAAAAAAAAGTCTACAATTGACTCTCCCATTCCTCAAGCTATCATCCTTTATATCTTTTGCCTTTCCCAACCAAATTCCTAGAAAGATTGTCTATATTCATAGCCTTCACTTCCTCCTTCTTCTCAATACCCTGCAGTCTAGCTTCTGTCCCCACCTTTTGACTGAAAATGTTCTTTCTAGATTTGTTGTTATTCAGTTGTTTCAGTCATGGAGTGGTTTGTTATTTCCTTCTCCAGCTCATTTTACAGATGAGGAACCTGAAGCAAATAGGGCTAAGTGACTTGCCTAGAGTCACTCCCCTAGTAAGTATCTGAGACCAGATTTGAACTTAGGAAGATGAGTCTTCCTGACTCCAGGCCTGGCACTCTATACACTGTGCCACCTAGCTGCCCTTTCTAGGTTACTTATATCTCAATTGTTAAATACAATCCCTCCAGAGAAGTGATGATGAAGCATAGTATGCCCCCACCCTCCTGACAGAGAGATGATAGACTCAGGATGCAAAATGGGATATATATTTTTTGGACATGGCCAGTGTGGGAATTTGATCTTTTTACATACATATTTGCTATAAAGATTTTTCTTTTCTTTTTCCTGCAATGGAAGAGGTGAGAAGAGAAAATAGTTGAAAATTTTTAATTTAAATTTTAAAACCCCCAATGGCCTTTTCTCAGTTCTTATCCTTATTGACTTTTCTGTAATATTTAATGGTATTCACCAATGTCTCCTCCAAGATACTTTGTCTTCCATGTGTTTTTGTAACCCTGTTCTCACCGAGTTTTACTACCTATCCTATCGTTACTTCTTATTCTTCTTTGCAAATCCTTACCCATATGTCTTATATGGATATACCCAGGGCTCTGTCTTTGGTTCTCTTTTCTCCTCTCTCTACGCAGTGTTTCCTAGTGATTTCATTGGTTTCCATTAATTTAATTCTTCTTCTGCAATTGGTTCCTGAATTTACACATTGAGTCTTTTCTTCTGTCTCCTGAGTTTCAGCAATGCATCTCCAACTGCCTGCTGGACAGGCATCCAGTCTACCTGTGTGTCCCAAAAGCAACTCACATTCAATATATCCAAAACAGAATGTATTATCTTACCCCCTACATCCCTTCCTTGTTCTAACATTCCTATTCTTGTTGAGGGTAACACCATCTTTCCACTCTTCCAGATTTACAACCCTGGAATAATAATCAACTTGGCAATCCTTTTTATCCTTCATATCCAATTACTTGCCAGGTTTCTCCAAAACTTCTTTCACATCATTCCCTTTCTCTCCATTTCCATAGATACCACCCTATTGCTGGTTTTCATCACCTGTTGCCCGGATTATCAAAACAATATCCTAATTGGTCTTTCTGTATCCAATCTCTTACCTCTGTAAACCATCAGTTGCACAGCCTTCAGATGTACAGTAATAAAGTATACATCTGACCATGCTATTCCCTTCAGGCAGCTAGGTGGTACAGTTGGTGGAGAGCTGGGCTTGAAGTTAGGAAGACCTGAGTTCAAATATGGCCACAGACACTTATTAGCCATGTGACCTTGGGCAAGTCACTAAACCTTTGTTTGCCTCAATTTCATCTACTGTAAAAAGGGGATAATAATAGCATCTTCCCCCAGGGTTGTTGTGAGGCTCAAATGAGATAATATTTGTAAAGTGCTTAGTACCATGCCTGGTATATAGCAGGAACTTAATAAATGCTTATTTCTTTCCCTTCCCCATGTTTGCTCAAGAAGCTTCAGTGTCTTGTTATTGTCTCTAGGAGAAAATACAAAATCCTATATTTGTCATTAAAGGCTTTCACAATTTGATGCCAGACTCTCTTTGTAACAGATTTCCCATTACTGCCCCAATGACCTTCTATGTTCTAGTCAAACTACACTATTTATTATACTTAGGTCATGAGATGTCATCTCTCACTTCCTTGCTCTTGTACAAACTGTCTCCTATGCCTAAAGCTTCCTCCTCCCCTTTGTCTCTTGAATCTTAAACTTCCTTCAAGTTCAGCTCAGGTGCTGTCTCTTACGTGGCTCCTTCCTCATCCCCTGAGTCATCCATTCTCTCTTCACTTTCCTCAAATTACTTGGTTTTTATTTTGAATAAATTTTGTATTTGATAGGGAGTACATAGGAATGGTTAGAGGAGTGGCCTTGAGATCAGGATGAGCTGGGTTTAAGTGTCACATTTCACATATATTAACTATGGGACTCTGGGCAAGTCATTTAATCTCTTAGTACCTTTAAATGATTCTCTAAGATGGTAAATTTCACAGTAGGTCCTCATTTGCATAGAGAGAAGTAATTTCCTCGCCAGTACTCTCTACACTGACGAAATCGCAGATCTGTACACAAGAACTCTTTCTCTCTCTCTCCCTCTCCCTCTCCCTCTCTCTCTCTCTCTCCTCCTCTCCCTCTCCCTCTCCCCCTCTCCCTCTTCCTCTCCCTCTCCCTCTCCCTCTCCCTGTTCCTCTCTCATTTGTCCCAGCTTGGGAGATAGACTTCTCACGTAGATGTACAAATACACACAGATGTGTATGTGTGTGTGTATGTCAATCTTGCCCTATATATATATACACGTGTGTGTGTATATACATGTCTATTCATATGTCCATATATACATATATAAATATAGGCATACACACCAACACAATTATTTCCTATTTATCCTATATATAGCTTGCTCTGAGTGTATTTGCATGTTGAATCTCCTCATTTAATTGTAAGCTCCTTGAGGGCAAGGATTGTCTTTTTCCTCTTATTGTATTTTCAGTGCTTAGCATAATGCCTGGCACATAATAGGCGTTTAATACATGTTTGATACCTATACATATATGTGCATGTAAATATGTAAGTGGATATGTGTTATATACATATATATATCTATATGTATACAGATTTAATCAATTAATTTCAATCTTTAATTAAATTGATCACCTCACCCCATTTCCAAAACCTAATAAAATAACCTAGCCCTAATAACTTTTGAGAGCACTTCTATTAAATTAACCAATCAATGACATTATATTAATCTACACTTAGTAATTCCCTGTGGATTTTCTGTTGGAATAACAAGTCAGTTGAGAACTCATCATTCCAGCAGGTTGCAAGCTAAAGGAGAGAATGGTTCATGCCAAGACGCTGAGGAGGAGGAGTAGAGGCTCTTCAGCTTCCTGTTTCCTAACCTCTCTCCACCCCGCAGCACTTGCCCAGAGGAGGATGTTGTGAACTTTAAAAGATCAGAGTATTTGGACTTCTCATTGATGTCCTAGCAGCATCCCTGGTGTAGTGATGATTGGCAGCAATATCTACACCAGAAGCTGAGGACAAACAAGGACCACTTAGTAAAAGCCGCTTTAGTACTCTACAAGGAGAAAGCGACATCACACCTAAGGGAGAAATCTTGGGGACTCTAAGAAAAGCTCTTCCCAGGGGCTGTGTCACATTGTCTAAGCTTGTATCCACTGTCTCCTGGATTCTGTGTGTTCTACTGGGAAAGAGGGTCATAGAATTTTTGAGGAGATGCTTTGAACCAATTGTTCTTACAATGTCAACTTAACAAATAGGCATTTCAAAAAGTTGAGTCTATGTGGCTAATTGATATAAACTGATAACTATGTAGGGAAGACCACTGATGGGGGCACGTGAGCTTGAGTACTAGAAAACCACTCTCCAGCTACTCAAGCTCTCCTAGAACTTTGAAGAGAAAAGAGGTAGTTTAGCTCTGGGAACTTGACATGTTAGTCCAAATAAGGATCAGGAGAGTAAAGCTAGAGTTGATATTGCATGCATACACACACACACACACACACACACACACATACATTTACATACATATAAAAGGTATGCTGGAGTCAACTGATACCAGCTCACAAAATTTTCAGTCTGTGCATTTATACCTCAGAAACTGGCAGATGCTACAAACTAGTTTGATTTATTGTTGTGTTGATTTTCTAGGTTTAAGAAAGTGATTAAGAAAATCTTAATAATGCAGATTAAATTTAAATGTGGGCCAAGTGTACTTTTTCGAGAGAGAGAGAGAGAGAGAGAGAGAGAGAGAGAGAGAGAGAGAGAGAGAGAGTTTGAGTTTGAAACAAGTGGCTTAAAGCTTCCAAAATAGAGAAATAAAAGCAGAGAATGAGAGCCAATCTGAACATATTTGACTGGAAAGACAGTTACTTATTATATTCCTGAGAAATAAAAATACTTCTTAGAAGACGAATTATCTCAATAGATATATATTTCTAGCTTGCTGTGGTCTTCCTAAGTTTGCTACTTAGAAAGTTTAAAAAGTGATTCAGCTGTGAATATACAACAGATAGTTAGCTCCTTTTCAAAATAATTGCCCTATTTACCAGGGGCTTTTTCTTTTTTAGGCCCTTTATTTTGATATTTTTTCACCTAAAGTCTCAATGTAAATTAAATTATAATAACATTGAAACTACAAAAATTAAAATACATGTCGCAACAAAAGCTCTACTCCCTGTTCTCTACTTCACTACTTTGTTGCCCTCTCATACCCCACTGGCAACAGCCCTGGACCCCTGGAGGTCCTGATGCCTACACTTCTAGGCAAGCAGAGGAACCTCTCCTCTCAAGCCCCCAAACCCTTGCTCCCACACCACCGGAACCTGGAATTTTTGCTCCAAGTTTCCCAAAGCCCAGCAACTCCTAGTAGGAAGCAAAGGTTCCTCAGGGACCCTCCTCAATGATTCCACAGACCTTTAATTCAGATGCTGGACTCTACAGCTTCCCAGTACTCCCCGGGCCTTAGTTCCCCTCCCTTTTCCCAAATCCCTGGTTCGACCACCTCCAGTCCACAGCCAAGCTCTGCAACTGTGGGAAGAGAAGAAAAGCATCTATGCTTGGTAAGCCCAATATATGTAATGATTTGGGAATGCAATTAATGTCATCTGAAATTTTTCTGTTTGTACTATTATTGTACTTCTAAATTGTAGTAAAATTCTCCTATATTGTAAGACTTGAGTGAATGTTGTGAGCTAAAAATAGTGTTAGACAAAGCAATTTTAATCTGAATTTTGTTGAAACTAAAAAATGAAAACAATTGTGTAAAACTGGTTAAGTTACTTTCTCAGCCTTGCTAACCCTGTCTTCTCATGTTTTATAATTGCCATAAAAAAAAAACCCAGGAATTCTCACCTTTACCTGTAGTTAATAGAAGGTCACAGCTAAAACAATTTGGCCAGCACTTAATGAAACTCGTAAGATTGTTAACTAGGTTTTTTGGGATTACTGTTTCAATGTTAAAAACCAATACAGCTCTAGAGAGAGAAGGAATTATGTCCTCCCACCTTTTGGGCTAGATTCGTGGGTGGGTTCTATCTTATATGGATGTTGATTAGGACAAAGATATTGGTTATTGTGAGTTATTATTGTTACTGTTCAATAATTATCAAACTCCTCTGCCTGAAGGGGAAAACTGACTATACTTTTTTAGCAATGATTCAAATTCCTTAGGCTTCCTTTTTACCTGGGCCAAAAGAAGTAGTTAGAATACTGGCCCAGCACATTTTAAACTGACCTAATTATAATAGGTGATTGCAAACTATTTGTAAAACTTCCCCAAGAAAAATGTGAATGGAACTTAGAAATGTATATTTGAATAATTTTAAAAAGGGGTGCATATTGGTATTTGGCATTGAGAAATTTATTAACTACATAGCCCCAAGAAAATTCTATTGTGGTAATATTGGATAACTACTGAGATTTACTGATTATGACATACCTATTGAGACTTACTGATTGTGACAGAACTATTGAGATCTACTGGTTGTGACAGAACTATTGCGATGTACTAATTGAGACCATTACTATAATTAGTAATGTAAATATTAGTAATATATATGTGTAAATTTGAGACTCTGTGTTGTCAGAAAAGCAATTTCTTTTATAATCTAAATGTTGTTAGGCTAAGAATTGTATTGAGTTAGAAAACTTTTAAATCATTCTAATTGACCATGTCTTATAATATTTTGTAGTGTTGTAATTTAAGAAATCATAAATTTCCAAATTTTGTTTTTAATTGTTTTGCTGTCATTTAGGAAATTTGTGAGATTGTTAAGCTTAAGTCTAATATTTACGAAACTGTTTAGTTCCCTTTTTTTTCTCTTCAATTATGTGGAAAAGGTCTGGTGATCAAATTTAAGAATTGTTTAATACTTAGGAATTAGTAATAATATCAGGATAAATTGTAAGCTGTTTCTGAGAAAGGAAAAGTTTTGTAAAATCCTTTGCATGATTTTTAGAAAGCCTCAACCTTGAATAAGTATGCTCAGAGGAAATTCAAAAGATAGCAGACAGGCCCAAGGTTTTTCTATTAACCCCTTCCTGAGATCCATGTTACTTCTCCTTATTTTGAAAAATTGCCAAGACCCCTGTAAACTATGTCTATGGGCTAGTTCATCAGCCTGGGAAAAGAACTTGTTTGATTTATGTAGGTCCTAAACAATGAACTTAGCTTGCTGAGAAG
>JAQQSZ010019208.1:0-10416 GCA_028646595.1 Phalanger gymnotis
AAAAAGTTTTTTTTTTTTTTTTTATGCAACTAGAAAATAAGATGCACAGGCAATGGGGCACAGAGATTTATCTTGCCCTACAAGAAAGGAAGGGAAAGGGGGATGGGAGGGGAATGGGGTGACGGAGGGGAGGGCAGACTGGGGAACAGGGCAACCAGAGTGTACGCCATCTTGGAGTGGGGGAGGGAGGAAATGGGGAGAAAATTGGTAATTCAAACGCCTGTGAAAATCAATGCTGAAAACCAAACATGTCAAAAATAAATTTAAAAAAATAAATGAATTTTAAAAAAAAAGAAAAGAAACAGATTTAAATACTAAAACTTAAAATACAAAATAAGAAAAGGGGAAAAAAAGCATTGCTATGTGCACAGCGAAACGTGAGAGAGGATTCAAAATATGCAGCAATAAATTTCCATTTCAAGAAAGCCTATATAATAAATACTTCCACATTGCAAAAAAAAAAAAAAAGAGCTGAGTTCAAATCCTAACTCTACCACTACCACCTGTGTGACCTTAGACAAATTATATAACTTCTCTAGGCCTCATTTTCCATATCTGTAAAAGGAGGTTGAACTAGATAACCTCTAACATCCTTTCCAGTTTTTAATCCATGTTAACATGCATAGTCTCCTACCTTTTGACTATATAGTTACTCATATGTAAACTCCACACTCAACAAGACTTTTGTCAAGCATTTAATTCTATTCCCCAGCAATGCATAGAACCTTAGAAAAGTTAAAAGTATCTGTTCTTAAATGCTTACATTCTATTTGAAGATATAAGATTTAATACTCAGGAAATGGGGCACTCTAACGTACTCTACTAAAATTTATTTTCATCATAATTTGAAGGTTAACTTGTCTGAATTCAAATGCACCATTTTCTTTTTTTTTTAGTACTTGTATAACACCCCATTATGGGCTTGGTCTCACAACTCACAGTGAGATCAGAGTGCCAGAGGGCAGCCAACTACTGCACCCCCTAAGGATTTCAGGGGTAACCCTTCAAGGATAAGCCACCATCCAATGTGTTCTGTCCCCATATCAATTAGCCAGTTGATGTCAATTAGCTTCTACAAATGTACTAAGAATGCATAACAAGTACAGAAGTGTTCCCTCAAATTGTGGATAGAACCTCCTCTGGGAATAGTGGACTCAAGTTCAAAGTAGTTGGTACAAAATACCATCTACTACTTCTAATGAACTGAAGTCCCTGAAAAATACGCACAGATTAATCAGGTTCTGAATTTGGCCTTTCTTAAGTTCTGGAGCTCACCTCACTCTAGAATAGTTCTTAACCTAGGGTCCATGAATTTTTACACATATTTTGGTAAATGTATTTCAATATAATTGGTCTATTTTGAAATCCTCTGTATTTTATATTATTCATTTAAAAACATCATTCTGAGAAGGGGTCCATAGACTTCACCAGACTGGTAAAGGTTTACATGATACAAAAAAGTTTAAAAATCACTGCTTTAGAAGTATTTCACTTAAGAGGGAATTGTAGCACACTATAAAGGCCACCAGAGTCAGAGGACCTGAGTTCCTATCCCACCTCTGATTCTTACAACCTGGGTGACCTTCGGGAAGGACCTCAGTTTCTTAATCTATAAAATTTAGAAGATATCACTAGGTGGTCTCTGAGGTCCCTTCAATCTGTGGATCTCTGATCCAGTGTTTGAGAAAATTATACACTCTGCATTTCAAAAATTCCCTATATTCTATGTGAAATATTTGTACTCTATTGGGTTAAAACGTTCCACTAGACATTCAATAATGTTGAATAGTCAGCACAGCCCTGCAACTTTTGGAATCCAACATACACATACCGTACATAGTTATAAACAGCAGGAAAGGTCATACATAGTTCTGTGTCAAAGAAAGACATTACTTGGCATGACTTGCAATTGATATTACAAGATAATTTATTTGGTTTTAGTTTATTTGATACTTGTTCTGGATGAGAAATTTGGGAAAAATAACCTACTGTCAAAACTGTAAATGGGTGTGTTTTGTTCCATCCAAGCCAGAGGTGACAGGGAATAAACAAAACCAGAGTATAATTTATCCCTTTCCCCACTTCAGCAAGGTAGGGACCTTTGCCAAATTCAATATCGTTAATTTCATTATGATCATCGCCCCACCTTAATAAGAATGAAAGCACAAAAACCCAATGAAAGTTGAAATTTTTAATACTTTTCAACTTGAAAGAGAGGAGCACTGGTTCACAATTTAAAACTTTTACTTTTTAATTACTAAAATGCTTTAAAAGTAAATGAGGAAGACTGATGATTTTAGTAAATAAATCATTTTTAAAGAAAAACATTTGCATTAATGATTACCTGAACTTTATGCAATTAAGAAATCAGTCGACCAAACAATATGCATAGTTTAATCATTATCTAATTCTGCAACCTAATATATATTTAAACAGCTATATATTTTGGCTATAATTGCAGCCTGAGCTTATATTCCTCAAAGCCTTGGGAACATTTCAAGCCAAAAATAAAGAAAAAAACCATTAGGTTTTAGTTTAATTCATTTTCAGCCAGTTATGCCTAGGGAAATACATATTGGAATGCAGGAAGGCGAATTCTCATGTGTTTCAAGTGAAAAATTAATCGGAAAGCAGCACGTCTGTTGAGCTCAGTGACACAGCTATTGGTTACCGTAAGAATCCATAATGAGTTAGAATTAAAGCATTTTGGCAAAGGGCAATTGATTTTCAAACAAAACCAGTTTCATCATTGGCCTAACCCCTTCAATTACTGCAGCTGAATGGAAAGTATCTAATTGCTCTTGTTGAAGATTCCATTGCCCATTGAAAACATATGACTACTAAAACTTTTGTTTATGAATAGAAGTGTGACATTTGGGGTTGGAAAAGAAAATCAATGTTAACAAAAGTGAAACTTTCCTGAAGCTATAGACCACCCCATGCTATAACTTACTCATTTCTCATAAATAAAGCAGGGTAATACTTGGCCATTACTCATGAGGAAGACCACCAAAGAAAATCCAAGGTGTGACAATTAATGTATAGAATCAGCATTAGATGTGAGTTCCAGAAAAATACTAAGACCAGGCCACACACATTGTCTAAAAACTTTCTTTATGTGTTGGTGTGGAGTGGGGGAGGGGTAGACACAGAGTCTTTCACCAATTTGGGGAATGTCAACTTGGACCGGATAAAGCAGGCCTCAGAAATAAGTTTCCATGTTGTATTTAGATTCTAGATCTTAAGTAACCAAAAAGAAATAGGAGTAAGCGATGTCATCTGTCCTTGCCCAAGTCGAGTTCAAATATATAGGCCAAACTAGAAGGCTCTGGTCACCAAAATTAAAAGTAAACCTAAGTTTGTTTAAAGAAGGTAAGACAGAGCAGAACTGTTTATCTTCTGCCCTCTAGGACCATAGACGTGGAAGCAGAAAGGAACTAAGAAATCACTTAACGCATTTTATAGATGAGTAAATTAAGGCCCACAGAGTGTTAGTGATTCAATCAACAGAGCTGGGATTGAACTTTAGTCTTCTGATTCTAAATGCAGCATTCTTGTTACTGTACCATACTTCTCTCCAATGTTTTAGAAGAGATGATAGACATCACAGAGCCAGGGCTAGAGCAGACCTCCAGAGGCTATTTATCTAGTCTAACACCTTCTATTTTACAGATCATGAGATTTAGGCCTAGAGAGATTAAGTAATTTGCCCAAATTTACACCTCTCAAATCAGAGGTGAGAGCCCAGGTTCTCTGACTCCAAAACTACTGCTCTTTCTGATATAGTCTAATGCTTCCCAGTCTTCTAAGAAAGATGATAGAGAAATGGATGTTAATGCTGCTCACAAAATTCTACTCATGGTATCCTTCTAATAGAATGAAGGCTGGACCTTGAGTCAGAGAACATCAGAAGACATCTAGCTCTAACTAGAATCACGCAGTTACAAGTGAGTTCTCTCTTCTAGTGGTCTTTCCATCTGGGAAAGTCTAAGCATTTTTATACAATTATATATAGATACATATACACACACACACATTATATATGTGTGTATGTGTGTGTATATATATGTATGTATATATATGTATGTATGTATGTATACATATATATACACACACACATTATATATATATATAATATATATATGTATATATACACAGACACACACACACACACCTTTCAAAGTCCATTTAAAAGACCATGTTGGGCTAATAAGACACATCCTCTTGTGCACAGCTGCCACCACATCGCAATCTCTATTGTTCCAATAGCAGGCTGATTGACCTCTTTGCTTCAAGGCTCTTTCCATTCCACTCAATCCTCTGACTTATCTACCAAAGTAATCTTACCCCCCAAGCAATAAATTGCATTGGCTCCCTATTATCTCCATAATCAAACAGAAAAAAAAATAGTCTATTTGGCTTTTAAAAGCCCTTCACAACCTATTCCTTTCCTGCCTTTCCAGACTTCTTACACTTTACTCTCCACCTAGCACATAGGAAGTACTTAATAAATGTTTGTTAATTGACAAATTGACTCTCTGCTACTTTTCCCCCTTTCCAATGCCTGGATTTCCAAATGTGTCTCTGTGTATGTGTATTTGGAAATCAATAGATATTCATTATATAATAATATATATGATATAATATTATACCATATATTATATGTGTTTTATATATCATTTATTACATATTATTAATTATATACTATATATTTGGAAACACGGGAATTGGAAGGGGGAAACATATTGGAAGGGGGGGAAACATCATATATATATATATATATATATATATATATATATATATATATATATATATGATCTTAATACATAATACTACTCAGTTCCTCCTTTACCTTTTCTTTTATTTATCATGTTCCTTTTGAACCTGAGCTATAGTCCAGTCATTGGTCTTATCTATTCTCAGTGTTAGCCTTGATATCAGCTTTGAATTCTAGATGGTAAAGGGGATAAACTGTTAGAGTCAAGAAGACCTGAGTTCAAAACCAGTCTCAGAGTTACTAGCTGAGGAAGCTATTTAACCTCTGCCTGCCTCAGTTTACTTTATGTAAAATGAAATAATAATAGCACCTACATCACAGAGTTGTCAAATGGGGATCAAATGAGATCACAAATGTAAAGAGTTTTGCAGATCTTAAAGTGCCATATAAAAGCCCGAAGAGGTTATTTCCAAGTACAGAATTCATAATTATCTGTCAATGTAGCATGTTCACTGAAGTTCCCAGCCTTCCTCAGATACCTTTTCAACACCTGACCAGATTATCTTGTACTATACACACAACAGAGGCAATTAAAATGAGACAGACTGTGCAGTGGAAACACTGGATTTGGAAGCAGAGGACCTGACTGAATCTTGGTTCTGCCGGTAGCAAATCAAGTCTATTGATTGCAAGTTCCTTGAGGGCAGGGACTGTTTTTTGCCTTTTCTTTATTTCCAGTGCTTAACATAGTGCCTGGCATATAGTAGTGCTTAATAAATGTTTGATAGTTAGGTGATGAAGTGGATAGAGCATCAGACCTGGAGTCAGGAAGACTCATCTTCCTGGGTTCAAATTTAGCCTGACACATACTAGATCTGTTACCCTAGGCAAGTCACTTAACCATGTTTGCCTCAGTTTCCTCATCTATAAAATGAGTTAGAGAAGGAAATGACAAACCACTCCAAATCTCTGCCAAGAAATTCCCAAATAGCATCACAAAGAGCTGGACACAACTGAAACAACTGAACGATAACAACAACAACAAATGTCTGTTGAGTGACCATCTAACTATGCAAATTTGAGGAAATCTCTTAACTTCTCTGGGCCTCAGTTAACTCATTTGGAAAAATGAATGATCTTTAAGGTCCCTTCCAACTTCAAATTCGTGATCCTTCACTTTCAGTATATCAATAAAATATAGTTGAAAACCCTTTAAGCGGACCTCCAATCAGTAATGAACTTTTTGTGAGTGTCCAAAGAGGTAAGGATACAGTGATCTTTGAAAGTATGGGCTGCCTGAGTTGCAGAGCAAATACTCATCTGTGGTTACTCACTAGGAGCTTTGTGGAAAAGAAACAAAAGGAAAGGAAAAGAGAGGAGAGGAAGAGATGAAAGGAAAAAAGGAGAGGAAGAAAGGAGAGGAGAGGAAGAGAAGAGCAGAGGAAGAGAGCAGAGGAGAGGAGAAGAGAGCAGAGGAAGAGAGGAGAGGAGAGGAGAGGAGAGGAGAGGAGAGGAGAGGAGAGGAGAGGAGAGGAGAGGAGAGGAGAGGAGACGAGAGGAGAGGAGACGAGACGAGACGAGAGGAGAGGAGACGAGACGAGAGGAGAGGAGACGAGACGAGACGAGAGGAGAGGAGACGAGACGAGAGAAGATGAATGCTGTAATTGTGAATGGACAGGACATTTTTTTCTTTAAAACAGTGTTGCAATAGAAGTATTGTCTTAAATAAATCTCAATTATATACACAGTTTCAATGCAGTAAGGAGTCATAAACATAAATTATTTAAAATTTAGATTTTGATCATTGGAATTGGGACTAATCAGTGAATTCCCAAGTTTAAGCAATTTGTGCCTTTAAGCTCAGCTGTTATTTTGTTTTTAATAAAATGCTCCTGAAGGTAAAATATTAATAATGAAATAGATTTCTATATATTGAACTATCTTCATAACATGCCGTGAATTTGTTTTTTGATGGGTCTTAGGGGATATAGTGCATTGCAAGGGTCTGAAGACAGGGAAGAAAGAATAAATCTGGATATCTGGTCCGGAAGATTTAAACCATGGTACACACATAGACTAAATTCTTTGCTATTTGATTCGGCTTGGCTTGCTGATAAACTACCTCAAAGGATGAAGTTCAAGAGACTCAATATCACATGCCTGTAAAGGTTTTGTTATTATGAGGTCAACTCCCTCTCTCCAGCCTCTTCTTTTCTCCCACACTTGTTATTTTAATTCAGCTAAAAGTTCAACTCCCCAGCTTAATTCCAGTACCTCCTAATGAGGGAAATGTAACACTATCCAGCCATCTCAGTGCATAGCCATCAGCATTTCAGGCTCTGCATAGTTTGATTTATGTCAGGTTGGTTAAAAATCACCCACACACTGGAAACACCCTGCAGAGACAGAGCTATTGGTTCTCAGCCATGATGCTCTCCCCTCCTCTTCACTATCCTCCGTGGTGGGAGGGTGAGGAGAGAAGGCGATTGTATTATGAGAGAGAGAGAGAGAGAGAGAGAGAGAGAGAGAGAGAGAGAGAGAGAGAGAGAGAAGCTTGGATATCCCTGAAACAATTTGCACCTATTTAGTTAAAAGAGCATAAATGATATTATGGAGGCATGCCAACAATAGAAACATCATTTACAAAAAAAAAAAGGTTTTTGGTAGGCTCTGAACACATGCAATAAACTATCCTTTCAATGTACCAAAGCTAGAAAGGTCTTTCAAAATAAGAGATTATCTATGAAAATACAGGCTCTAAGTCCATGAAGGAAAAAAAAAACCAGGGCTGATGGCCTAGAGCCAGTCAGGAAATCCTTAATCATCCTGGGGGAGCAAAAGAGGGAGGGGTCATTTTTCTTATGGGGAACAGTCTGTAAACCAACATTTCTCTCCTTATTTGACAGTGAAAATAAGCCACCTTGAAATCACTCTGGCAATTATTAATAAAAAGGCTGCTCCACCAGGATATTTTGAGACTTCTTACCCAATTCCCTTGGATAAAAAATAAAAATCGTAGCTTCAAGCAGTTGGCAAAAGTGTTTTCTCACTCTAGGAGTCCCTTAGGTACAATTAAGTTTGGGCTACCTGTGCTTTGGGCAAGTCACTTCTTTCTTAGCCTCAGCCCTATCATATGTAAAACAAAAGGGCTGGAGTAGATGACCTTTAAGGTCCCATTCAATTCTCAAATCCTATAACCCAAAACTTGGGCCTGTGCTGTTAAATATTTTAACAACCAGATCCTTGAGGGGGGAAATGTCCCTACAACACACTTTTAAGTTTAATCCCAATTATTAACATTTTCTCCATCACTTTCTTAAGTCTGAACAATCAATAAAACAATAAATCAAGTGTTTGCCTATTTCCAAGGTGTAAATGCTCACATTAAGCAATAAGCTTTCCCTAGCTAGTGTGAACTGGCTCCAGCGCACCCTTGCCTAAACTCCATGACATTTTAATGGAAAGGGTTACAGTGAAGTTTCTGATAATATCCACTATGACATTTTCCTAAGACACTATTCATGTCCAAGCATATACTTGAGCTGAAAGTACAATAAAACGAAAGCAATAGTTTCATACCATCTTTTACCTACAAAGAATAAATAGGTTGAACTGCAGAAGGCATGTAATAACAATTTTCAAGTGACAATAGCTGTCATTCATAATAATACTTCCTTATATAACACTTTTCACTCTCTGAAAGTGCTTTCACACAAATGTATATACCGATTGTATTTTATCCTTTTTGTAGGTAAAAACTGTGGACAAAATTATACTGCCTATCTATTCAAAATATGCCCTGAGCATTTATCTGCATTTGAACTATAAGAAGTCAATTTAGTGAGTAAGGGAACCTATGTATAGCATTATCCAAAAATTAGCACACATTAAGTCAGGGAAGAATTGGAAAAAATGTCCAGAATTGTTGATTTGATACGTATGGGGAGCTCATAATGAGAAAGTGCCTTGTACAAATGCAGATTAGCAAGTGTTCTGCAACTTAGAAGTCTTAAAGAATTGCTAGAACACCAAGAGGTTAAGTCACTTGCCTAGATTCATACAATTAATTAATGGATCACTACATCTTTTTCTTTTTCTCTCTCCTTAATTTATTAATTATTTATTTCTAGCACTCTTTTCTTTTAAAACTTTGAGTTCCAGATTTTCTTCCTCCCACGTCTTCCCCACCCTCTGAGAAGGCAAACAATATGATATCAATTATACATATGAAATCATGTGAAACATATTTCCATATTAGGCATATTCCAAAAAAATAAAGAAAATGATATTTCTATTTGCACTGTTTTCTCTTTGGATATGGATAGCATTATTCCACCATGAGTCCTTCAGAATTGTTTTGGATCATTGTATTGATCAGAGTAGCCAAGATTTTCCACAATCGATCATCATTACAACATTGCTGTTACTGTGCACAATGATCTTTGACTTCGTGGTTCTTCTTACTTCGCTTTGCATCAGTTCATATTGGTCTTGCCATGTTTTTCTGAAACTAGCCATCCTCATCATTTCTTATAATACAATAGTACTCCAATACAATCATATGCCACCACTTGTTCAGCCATTTCCCAATCAATGAGCATCCTCTCAATTTCCAGTTCTTTGCCACCATAAAAAAGAGCTGCTATAAATATTTTTGTACATATGGATCCTTCTTTTTCTTTGATCTCTTTGGGGTACAAACCTTGTAGCGCTAGATCAAATGAGTATGAACACTTTTATGCCCTTTGGGCACAATTCCAGATTGTTCTCTGGAATGGTTGAATCAATTCACTACTCCATCAACAATTCATTAATGTGTCTATTTTCCCTCATCCCCTCCAGCATTTGTCATTTCTGACAGGTGTAAGGTGGTACCTCAGAGTTGTTTTAATTTACCTTTTCTAATCAATAGTGATTTAGTGCATTTTTCATATGACTAAAGTAGTCTTGATTTCTCCTTTTGAAAACTACCTGTTCATATCCCTTGGCCATTTACCAATTAGGGAATGGCACTTAGAAATAAGGGCTTTTTTCAGAGAAACTTGCTATAAAATCTTTTATATTATTTCATTGTCTATTGTAACTTTCAGTAAAAATGTAGTTTCCCTAATTATCACTTTTAATTAGGTCCATTTTTGCTTTTGCTTTGTCTAAGATCATGCCTTTTTTACTTCAGCTGAAGCATAATAGATCCTGCTCTGGCCCTTTATTTTAATTCTATGTCTTTCTACTTCAAGTGTATCTCTTGTAAACGACATATTTTTAGATTCTAGTTTCTAATCTATTCTGCTATCCACGTCTGTTCTATAAGTTAGCTCACTCCATTCACATTCATAGTTATGATTACTGTGTATTTCTCTCCATTCTATTTTCTTCTGTTTATTTTTCACTCTCTTCATCCTGTCCCTCCTCAAAAGTCTGTTTTGCTTCTGACCACTGCCTCCCCTAATCTGCTCTCCTTTTTATCATCCTCCCCCACCCTCACTATATCTCTTACTATCCCTTCATATTTCCCTACTAGGAAAGATAGACTTCTATACCCAGCTGAGTGTGTGTATGTATATATATATATATATATATATATATATACACACACACATATATACACATACATATATATATATATAAATATATACATATACATATATATATATAAATATATACATATACATATATATATATATAATTTCCTCTTTAAA
>JAQQSZ010019209.1:0-10415 GCA_028646595.1 Phalanger gymnotis
ATCCTACCTCTGATAGTCCATATCTATGTTCTCCTAGGCAAGTCATTCTACTTCCCTAAAAGTCAGCTTTCATATCTGCAAAATGGAGATGCTAACAATAGCACCAGCCTCACATGGCGTTTTGAGGCTCAATATGTACCTAAGTTGATTTGGAAAAATTAAAGCACTGTACAAATATGAGCTATTATCACTGAAATATCAACCTTACATGAAACCCATTTTTCTTCTATTTTTCCCAAGACGGAAACTGAGATGAATGCTCTACAAACAAACAAGCAAACCAGCAAAGCTTTTAAGGGCATGGCCCAGACATATAAACTCTGAGCTAAGCCATTCCTCTAAGACTCAAGGGAAATGTGATCACAGCAGGGACAATTTAGGAAAGTCTGAAGTAAAGAACATTTATTTCAATACTAGGAGAATCTGTAATGTCATTGGTGCACATCCTTTCTTTAACAATGCAAATCAGAGTCCTCCTATGCCCTAGGAGACACTTTCGTGGCCAAGGGTAGAAAAACAACTTCAACTGAGGGCCAGCCCTAAAGTGATGAGCAAGCTTCTCTAGTCTTAGAGAGGCTGGTCCTTGGGTAAAGAAAAACTGATAGACACATCACCAGGCTCCTACTCAAGCATTCTCAGCTTGGTCGTCCCTTCTCTCGAAGAGTTACATTCCACTGGCTGGGTCTTTGAAAACCCAAGATGTCTGGCCTCCAGATAATGAAAAAAGTATAGGAAGAAGACGTTAACAGGGAAAAAAGAATATTGTTTGCTTACATTCCTAGACTGACTACACAGAGCAGTCTAAGACTATTTCTGCCCTAGTAAGTGGGTACCATCCCCTATCTGAATAGATACTTAACTTTCCTAGGACTAGAAGGTTGGGCCTTTCAGAATGCCCACATTTGTGACTAGACAAGTCACCTGCAAAACATATTTGTAGGTAATAGCAATAGAAAACATGCTAGATAAGCTTACCTTGGAGTAGCCCCAAAAAGGGATTATTGAAATAGAGAAAAAAGACTGCTCAAAGTTCTTCAATGTGATCACAGAGATGAGGCCCTACCCATTCCATCTCCAACCATGCCAAGAAAAAGACCAGAGAGAAAAAGCATTTGGGTAGAATTACAACATGGTTCAAGTGAGGCCCCTTTCATGTGCTAAGGAACACATCGAATCATATCCAGCTAAGAAGGAGAGTACCTATTTCATCTCTCATCTATCAAACTAGTAATGATGGTAACAAATGGAAATAGTCAATATCAAAAGTGCTGTGAGAAAACAGGCGTTCTCATACTTTTTGATAGACCTTTGGTCAAGTCATTCCGGAGAGTAACTTGGCATTATGCAAGAAAAATTACCAACCTGTTCACAACTTTGAACCAAAGAGCTAATAACTTGGCAAACACCGAAAGAAGGGTCCCGTGGATATTCACAGTAGCACTTTCTGTGGTAGCAAAAAGAGCTGGAAACAAAGTGAGTGTTTATTGATTGAGGAATGGCTGAACAAATCACAGTGCATCAATTTAATAAAATACCAGGCTTTAAGAAATTTTAAAAGATACGTACATATATGTATGTATGTATATTATATATGTGCATGTATGTGTTACATGTGTATATATGTATTTATTTTATATATATAATATATATATACACACACACATGCATATATATAAAATAAATATACACACACAGAGGTCCTGCTGGTCTTCTTGCTGGTACTCTTAAAATCCTTAGGTTTCTTCAAGGCATATCTCAGATGACATACCAATAGGAATGTCGCTACTGCTTTCTCCTTCCTCAAATTATCTTGTCTTTAATGGTCCGTTTATTTCTTTGGTCTTCCCCCTTTCTTAGGGACAAAGAATGTCTTCAAATTTTTGTCTTTCTTTCTCCAACACCTACCATGGTGTGCCTTATAAATACTAGGTACTTAATAGATGCTTGCGAATTGGGAGGAAAAAAACAACAAAACATGTCTCACCTGAGGGGAACAACAAATATGGCCGAATGGTACTTAGGAAAATGGGCCTTTCCCAGGACAGTTTATATAGAGATATGCTTATTTTGAGGTAATATTAAGATGCTTGGTTTTGCATGTTCCATTCTAGAAAATAAGAATCTGAAAATTCACCAAAAAGATCAAACATCTCTATCTTTCTTCCTTCAAACTGTTCAGTATCATTTGAGATTTTACAAGCATTCTTAGAAGGAGAATATTCTCCTTCTTCTGCCCACAGGTAAAGGGAATAGCAGATGTTTCTGAAACAGCACATTTAGAAAAAAATTCAACGTCACTAAAACCAGGATAGAAAATGTTTTATAGATTAACAAACATCGTAATGAATTTGCACAACCTTAACCGACTGTATACATAACATAATGAAATGGTCTCCATCCTTTCATAGAAAAATTATGTATTCCTACACAGAGCTTTAGAAAAGCATTGTTCTTTAAAAAAAATCCTGCATTTTTTCCAGCTACCATGTAATTTGTGAGATGCATTTTTAAATGATCTGCAACTGCAGCAGGCTTCATCAGTCAGATGATACAGATAGATAATTCACCAAACTGTCACATGATCTTCCATCAGTCTAAAAGATGTGAATATATTGCCACAAGCTTTGGGAATAATGGGTGCACCTGTTTACAGTGTCACCTCTGTTTGCTAATTGTCTCCTTGAGCTACATTTTACTTCTAATGCATTTATTTTTGACAGGCAGTGTCTATTTAGAAATCACATTACTTCAAGTGCAATTGTTCTTTTGTCTATCAAGTAAATGAAGTGTTGTTATACAGATTTCAGGTTCTGATTAGGAAAGTATCAGTGTGCCAAAAAGGTCAATCAGTTATTTACCTGAAGTAATAGAAGTATGACAGACATCTTGAATATCCTCCGGTTTGCGCTACAGAGGCCATGTCATCGGAATGACTCAACTCACCTTAAGGTAAACAGAAATTCTTTGGGGGTATGAGCATAAACAGCTGTGTATATATTCTCATCCAATCAGATCGACAGATTGATTAAGCACCTACTCTATTCAAGGGGTGGCTAGAAGGTGAAGTGGATAGAACATCAAGCCTGGAATCAGGAGGATGTGAGTTCAAACTTGTCCTCAGATACTTCCTAGCCGTGTGACCCGGAGCAAGTCACTTAACCCTGTTTGCCTCAGTTTTGTCATCTGTAAAATGAGCCAGAGAAGGAAACAGCAAACCACTGCAGTATCTTTGCCAAGAAAACTCCAAATGGGGTCATGAAGAATTAGACATGACTGAAATGATTGAACAATAATAACATTATGTTTAAGGCACTTGCTCGGCCACAAAGATATAAAGACAAAACAAGTCTATGTTCTCAAGGTGCTTACATTCTCCTAGGGAAATTCAACATGTAAAGAAATAAGGACATGTGTGATCATTTTAAGAAGAAGAATGACAGCAAGTATTTTTATAGTGCTTTAAAATTTGCAAAGTGTTTTACAAACATCTCATTTTTACCCTCACAACAATTCTGGGAGGTAGGTGCTATTATTGTCTCTATTTTATAGATAAGGAAACAGAGGCATGCAGAGGTTAAGTGACTTGCCCAGGTTAACTCAGCCAGAAAGTGTTTAAGACTGGATCTGAACTCGGATCTTCCTGAGTATAGGCACAGTGCTCTAACGAATTGAATGCTAATGACTAAGGGGATTTGGGAAGGTTTCTCACAGGAGAAGAGAGCACCTGAGCTAAGCCTAGAAGCAAACCAAGAATTCTAAAAGGCAAAGCTGAGAAGGGCATATGTCCCAGGCATATGGGACACACAGGGCAGGGGTGAAGTTTGTATGTTCTCACAGGCTTTTAAAATGTGTGTTCTCTGAATAATGAGGTACCAATTATGTGGTGTTAATTTTTTTTTACATTTATGGGGAAAAATAAAAGATCCACATATATACACTTACTGACTGGGATTAATTAACCTTACCACAAACTTTTAGAAAATAACAATGATAATCCATTTTCTAATTATTTCTTTCCTTTTCATTTGAGAAGTTAGAGATCAAATCAATTTGAAGGCCATCATGGTAAAAGCTAAAACTGATAAAGTACCAATAAAAATAAATAATTCCTATCTCTATGAATAATAACAGTAATTCACATTTTCATGGCATTGTATAGTTTACAACATGCTTTCCGCACAACACCCCTCTGAAATAGGGAACACAAGAATTCAACAAATGAGATGAAAAAACTAAGATGCAATAGCCACTAATGTACCCCCATGGTCACCCACCTAGCATATGGCAGTTGGCAGTCCCTTTAACAAATAGCTCTTGAACCTCGACTTGACTGCAAGAAGCTTATAATCTAACAGAGATTACATTCTCAAAAAAAAGACAAAAGGACTTAGGAACAAAAGCACCAGACAACTCAAGGAATCAAACATCTCCTTTTCTGAAATCTAATGTAAATGCTAAATAAACAACCACCATTAAAGCCAGGGATGTAAATACATGTGAGTACCTTCTTAAGGTAGAAAAGGGGCTACCTCCCCACCTCCAGCACATCAAAAAGCCAGGTCCACTGTTTCTGCTATACTTAGACTTAGAAGATTTATATTGGAAGTTTGGTCCAATTTTCAGATACAATTTTTTTAAAATCCAAAGCCCCCTCCAATCAGTCATATAGATTACATATCTTAATTCCTGCCTAGAAAATGATCCAGACCATATATCATGTTGCCAATTCTGCATTTAGGTCTAAGAGGCAATTGTCTCTTCAGTGGTTCCTCCAAATATGCTTCCCCTTCACCATGTCTCTTGCCAGCTGTGTTAAGACTTTTTCACTTTTCTTCCTCCCTTGAACCCCACCATCACCACCACCACATAAATATCGGATTAAAGTATCAGATAACTGAGGGTCCAGAGGATCACCATGACAATGACCATTGCTCACCTAGGACCTATACATACGTGCTCAAGGAGTCATAAAGACAACAAATGCCAATACCTCACCGAACATCAACCTCATTGATACAACCTATGCAAAGGTAAAGATCTCCCTGTGGCCCACTGCTGGCACTTCCCAGGGAATTCCAAAGATCTGGGCTATTCCCTTCATTTGCCAAAAGAAACAGACACAAAAAGCCATGCTTGCCTTAAGTCACATTCTAAATTGGCTCCCTGGAGCATTCCTCTACCTTGTTCACTAAAGCACCGTGTATGTTTTCTCAGTGTTTAGCATATGCTATGTAACCTGAGCAGGACTTGTATTGTTTCAGGGGTTGTTTTCCTAAAGTATTTTCCCATCAGGACCATAATTACATGCAAAATACTTGACTTAGAACCATTCACAAAGATGTTTTGAATGTTCACTAGTACTTTTTAGCTACCTCAAAGCAAATGTTGAAGATATTATGGTCTTTTCCTAAAAACCCCAAATTCTAGCCTGGCTCAGGAAAATCTTTGTTCATTCCCTAAACCAGGAGTGGGGAAGCTGTGGACTTAAAGCCACATGTGGTCTTCTAGGTCCTTAAGTGTGACTTTTTGACTGAATCCACATTTTACAGAATTAAACATTTGGATTCAGTCAAAAGGCCCCGCTTAAGGCTATAGGTTTCCCACCCCTACCCTAAACCAATTTGTGAAGAAGGAAGGAAAGAAGAAAGGAAGGAAGGAAGGAAGGAAGGAAGGAAGGAAGGAAGGAAGGAAGGAAGGAAGGAAGAACAGAAGGGAAGGAGGAAAGGAGGGAGAGAGAAAGTGAGGGAGGGAACAAGAAAGGAAGGAAGGGAAAGAGAAAGGATGAGAGAGGGAGGGCAGCATTCCTGCTATAAATATGAGGGAGGATGTATTCATCATCCTACAATTATTTCAACTCTAAGTACTCTAATCATTGAAAGTAGTTTTGCTTTTTAAACAGCCTGCTTGTTTTTACAGGTCAAGAGCATAAATAAAACAGTCAAGTTGGAAACTTGGAAATGTTGTTTGTAAGGGAAGGAAGCAGTTATAGATCATCCATTTGTTCACACACCAAGCAGCTCTCATGGGGCATCTTAGCTGTCCATCTAAAACTGGACACCTTGAATTACCAGCACTTAAGTAAGAAGCCTCAAGTGCAAGTGTTCTCTTGTCTTATCTCTGAGGCCATCCTAGGGAAGCTGGGGGAGTTCCTGTGAACTCAGGCCATGGGCATATCATAAGATTTTAATTCAAATTGATGTCTAATATAGCAAAAGAAACAGACACAACAGGAGATTCTTAGAGGTAGTGAAACGAACACCAGGCATAGCAATATCACACACCTCCAAGCAAGTGCCTTCCGATTACAGAGCACAGGATACAAGTCCTCATATAGAATGTCTTCAAAATACTAAAGGGCTTCATGAAAACTTGGGGCCTAAAGGGAAATAATAACTGACATATGTGTATGTATGCAGTCACACGATAGGTATATATATGTATGTATATATATGTATGTGTATATATGTGTATTATATATATATATATGATCTCATTTAATTACCATAACCCTATGAGGCAAATACTACAGGATTATCATTTCCATTTTACAGATGAGTAAACTGAGGCTCTGAAAGGATAGGGGCCCATAGTCACTCACCCAGTAAGTATTAGACTAGGAATATAAGACCAGATCTTAAAAAGATTCCTAGGTCAGCATTTTTTCCATCATATTAGACTGCTTTTCAAGTGGCTATGATGATCTCTAAGGTCCCTTCTAATTCAAAATTCCCTGATTGTATGCTGTCTATAAAAGAAAGTTTTGACATTTTGTACATCTGAAAAATCTCATGTGTGTGTCTACTAAGAGCATACAAAACACAATGGAAAAAAAGTCCCTTCATGGATCTCAAGGCCCCATGAAGTAACAAATTACCAAGTACTAGTGAAACCAAAAGGAAACAATCAAAAGCTTATTTAAAATTAAAGTCACTTCCAAAATCATTAGTGAAAAATATTAATATAGTAGCAGATTATATAAGTGAGAAATCATGAATAACAACTTCAAGAATTGGTGACAAATTTGTGAATCTCCAAGAAGAATGATGATAGTGCCCAGTAATGGTATTTTGGCCCTACTAAATCCAAAAAGATTCCATTTCATTTAACAAACACTAATTAAGCACCTACTGTGTATAAGGTTCTGTGCTCCTGATGAGATTTTTGACAGTATGTTTCAAAAAATGTTTATTATGGTATGTTTTGTTGTAGCGAAGAAACAGAAACAAAATGAATGTCCATCAATCGGTGACTAGCTTAAAAAATTATAGCACATGAATTTAATAGAATATTATTATACTGTAAGAAATCATGAAAGAAGCAAATTCATATTAGTCTGAGAAGACTTATATGAACTGATAAATTGTAGAGTGATAAGAACCATGAGAACAATTTATACAATGGCTTCCATGATAGAAAAGAAAGTAACTGTGAAAGATAAGAACTATGATTAACCTATAACGGTGGGGGCCTCTCCCTACCTGAATTAATCATAGAAGGACCAGACATCTGGAGGAATCCTACCAAATGCTTTTTACAACATAAATATGGTGCTGATATTCAAAATGGAAAGAGCCAAAACAGAGGAAGAAAATTATAGACCAATTACCCTAATGAATATTGATGCAAAAATTTTAAATAAAAACTAGCAAAGAGATTACAGCAATATATCACAAGGATCATATGCTACGACCAGGTGGGATTTATACTAGGAATGCAGGGTTGTTTCAATAATAGGAAAGCTATCAGCGTAATTGACCATATCAATAACAAAACCAACAGAAATCATATGATTATCTCAATAGATATAGAAAAAGCTTTTGACAAAATACATATCTATTCCTATTAAAAACACTAGAGAGCATAGGAATAAATGGACCTTACCTTAAAATGATAAGTAATATTTATCTAAAGCCATCGGCAAGCATTATCTGTAATGGGGAGATGCTATAAGCCATCTCAATGTAATTGGGGTGAAGCAAGGATACCCATTATTACCTCTATTATTTAATACTGTACTAGAAATGTTAGTTACAGCAATAAGAGAAGAAAAAGAAATTAAAGGAATTAGAACAGGCAATGAGAAAACAAAACTATCACTCTTTGCAGATGATAGGATGTTATACTTAGAAAATCCTACAGAAACAACTAAAAAACCTATTTGAAATTGTTAAGAACTTTAGCAAAGTTGCAGGATATAAAATAAATCCACATAAATCATCAGTATTTCTATATACTACCAACAGCAGCAAGAGATAAAAATAGAAATTCCATTTCAAATAATTGTAGACAATATAAACTACTTGGGAGTCTACCTGCCAAGATAAACCCAGGAACTATATGAACACAACTATAAAACATTTTTCACACAAATAAAGCCAAATCTGAACAATTGGAAAAAATATTAATTGCTCATGGGCAGGGCAAGTCAATATAATAAAATGACAATTCTACCTAAATTGATCTATATATTCAGTGTCAAACCAAACTATCAAAAAATTATTTTATACAGCTAGAAAAAAATAATAACAAAATTCATCTGGAAGAACAAAAGGTCTAAAATTACGAAAGGAATCAATGAAAAAAAATGCCAAAGAAGGTATTCTAGCTATACCAGATCTCTAACTATATTATAAAGTGGTAATTATCAAAACAATATGGTACTGGCTCAGAAATAGAGTGGTGAATCACTGGAATAGATTAGGTATAAATTAAATTATAGTAAATGACCACAGTAATCTAGTGTATGGTGAACCCAAAGATCCAAGCTTTTGGAACAAAAACTCGTTATTTGACAAAAGCTGCTGAGAAAACTGGAAAACATCATGGCAGATACTAGGCATAGACCAACATCTCGCACCATATATAAAGATAAGGTTAAAATGGGCGCATGATTCACATAAAGGTTGATACCATAAGCACATTAAGAGAGCATAGAAAAGTTTTTCTGTCAGATATATGGATAAGGAAAAATTTAGGACCAAAAAAGACAGAGAACATCATAAAATATAAAATGGATAATTTTGATTATATAAAATTAAAGTTTTGGCAAAAAAAAAATCAATGCAACCAAAATTATAAGGCAAGCAGAAAACTCGGGGGAGGGGAAATTTGCAATAAATATCTCTCATAAAGGCCTCATTTCTCAAATATATAGAGACATGAGTCAAATTTATAAAAACACAAGTCATTCCCCAATTGATAAGTGGTCAAAGGATATGAACAGGCAGTTTTCAAACAAAAAAAGAAATCAAAGGTATCTATAGTCATATGAAAAAATGCTCTAAATCACTACTAACCAGAGAAACGCAAATTAAAACAGCTCTGAAGTACCTCCTCATACCTATCAGAGTGGCTATTATGACAAAAAAAGGAAAATGTTGGGTATTGGAGGGGATGTGAGAAAACTGGGACACTAACGCACTCTTGGTAGAGTTGTGAACTGATCCAACTGCTCTGAAGGGCAATTTGGAGCTATGCCCAAAGGGCTATAAAACTGTGTGTACCCTTTAATCCAGCCAATAGACCATCCAAAAAAGGGGAAATGACCTATTTGTACAAAAATATTTACAGCAGCTGTTTTGTGGTGGCTAAGAATTGGAAATCAAAGGGATGTTCATCAATTGGGGAATGGCTAAACAAGCTGTGGCATATGATTGTAATGGAATGTTATTGTGCTATAAGAAATGACAAGCACTGTCCTGGTGGGGTGGAGCCAAGATGGCAGCTGGAAAGCAGGGACTAGAGTGAGCTCTCTGCCAAGTCCCTCCAAAAACCTATAAAAAATGGCTTTGAACCAATTCTAGAACTGCAGAACCCACAGGGTAGCAGAGGGAAGCAGGGCTCTAGCCCAGGACAGCCTGGATGGTCTCTGGGTAAGGTCTATCCCACACGGAGCTGGGAGCAGAGGGGAGCGGAGCCCAGCATGAGCAGCATGGACCAACCAGACCAGGAGCCAGGCAGACCATGCCCTAGCGCCCTGAATCAGTGAGCTGCAGCAGTTACCAGACTTCTCAACCCACAAACACCAAAGACAACAGAGCAGGTTAGTGCGAAAAGCTGCCGGGGACAGGGAGTTTGTGGTTCAGGCCACCGCCCCAGGGGCAGCAGAGGTGGGGCAGCTTTAGAACTATAATTGCAGTTGCTTCTGGCCCCAGGCCCACCTGGTAGGAGGAATTAAGTGGCTGATCAAAGCAGGAGTGAAGAGCCTGCTGAAAATCTAAGTCCAGTCCAGTTTGGGGGTTCTTGGGGAAGGAAGAGTGCTGGTGAGGCAGAGCTGGTGCATCCCCCCAAGCATGGAACATAGAACTCTTTAGTCTACAAGCAGTCATACCCCACTGAAAAACTCAAGCGTCAAATAAGTTGGCTGGGAACATGGCCAGGCAGCAAAAACGCACCCAGATTCAGTCTCAGACTTT
>JAQQSZ010019210.1:0-10415 GCA_028646595.1 Phalanger gymnotis
CAGATAAAGTGGGATCTTTTTGTCTTGGAGTATTTCTCAGCACTGAGACAAGTAGGAATCATTGATTTGTATGTGATGTGATCCTGGGGATGGAGAACTTTCCCAGACCCAGCCTGGGTGAGGTCAAAGCCTTCAGGACTCCAAACTGGATATAACTGAGGAGAACTTGGCATTTGATTTTTGGGGCACACTCATGGAAGGAGTGTTGAGACTCTGGGCAAGGTGCAAACTGCCCCCCAGCTTTGAAACCCAGATATTGGTACTGGTAACTATGTATTACGATTTGAATCAGATACGGTCTGTCTGTTGATGTTTGTAATTTGCTTGTATTTTGCTCTGAAGTTCAGAGTGCTGGCTTTTCCCCCTGAACTAAGTGAATGATATTTGTGCGCTGAATTAAAGTAAGCTTGCCAACCCCTTCACCTTGCTCTCTTTATTAAGGCAGATCAAAAGAACCTGTGCTGTCCGGCAGCTTTCTGGGTGCTGGCTGCGGGTGGATCTTTCGCCCCCACAGAAGGTGCTAGCCAGATTTTGGAAACACCTGTCTCCAGTCCTCTTTCTTGTTTCATATTTCTGTGTTCTTATTTATTTTGTATTTCTAATGTTTTAAATTTAACATACATTCCTTAAAAACAAAACTGTACAAAATTGAAGCTCACAGCTTCATGTACAATCATATTTTGGGGTTTTTATTTATTGAAATGTTCATTTTTATTTACATTCATAATAAAAAATTTAATAAAAAGGAATTATGGAGTCTGAATGCAGATTGAGGTCAACTATTTGCTCTCTTTTTTCTGTTTGTTTTTTTTCTTCTTTCTCATGTTTCATTCCATTAGTTATAATTCTTCTCTACAATATAACTGTTGTGAAACTAGGTTTAATGTGAAGGTATATGTGGAACCTATGTCGGATTGCATGCCATCTTGGGCAGGGAAGGGAAGAAATAAGGGAGAGGGTGAAAAATTGGAACTCAAGAACTTGTGGAACTGTGTTATAAACTAAAAATAAATATAAAAAATAAATAAAATTTCCAAGAAAGTAGAAATAAGAATGATACTTTTTCTGGTAAAAGTCTTTGGCATTGAAAACCTATGGAATTATCATGCTTCTCTATACAAGAACTAACCACTTTGATTATTCTGTTCCCAGGAACATTTGTCTGATGTTTTTCCCCTTTATTTGAAGATGTGACAAAACATGTACTTTTAACTAGTTTTTGGCATTCCTTGATTTTTCCTCTTCCTTGAAGGGTGTTCTCCTTTGAGTCAGTGTAGTGTAGCAGAGTATGACAGCTTTGGAGTCAGAAGACCTTAGTTCAAATCCCAGGCCTGACATTTAATGCGTGTGTGATAACCTCTCTGCCTTAACTTCCCCATCTATAAAATGAGGGAGTTGAACTAGTTGGCTTCTAAGGTCCCTTCCAACTCTCTATCTCTGATCTTATGACTGTGGATATTATATAATTTCTTAAAATTATATTCTATTTTTTTAATTAAAATATGAACTTGGCATTTTGTCTTTGACATATGTATACTTTTTCTTTTCAAAGGGATTAATTACTACTTGGCCTCTCTACTTTCATAATCCTTTGAAAATTCCAAAGGCTTGATTTCTTTCATGTATCTCTAGCTCCTCCTAGTGAGGAAACTTTGCTGAAAATTAAAATTTAGTTTATTCAGTAAGCATTTGCTGGGATGCCACATGCCATAGTGCAAGTGTCAGCAAACTATATTTGGGGAGCCAAATCCAACCACCTACCTGTTAAAATGTAAAAATACGTATATATATGTATTCACACTCACATATTAAACATTTGAGATGAGGAAACTGATGCAAACAGAGATTTAAGTGACTTGCCCAGGATCACACAGCTACAAAGTGTCTGAAGCCAGATTTGAACTCAGGAAGATGAGTCTTCCTGAATCCAGGCCTAGCGCTCTATCCACTAGGCAACCTAGCTGTCCTACATATAGATATAGATAAATCTATATATGTATGTATATATGTATATATGTGTAGAAGCAATTTAGATTTGAAGATCTTTCCCACCTATTAATAGGCCATGTGACTTACTTACATCACAGGAAGCCCAAGTCACATGTGGTAGGCGGAGCTTCCTGACAGGAAAAGGAAGTTATGTCACAGGAAGGGCAGAGAGAGAGAGAGAGAGAGCAATTATGGCTGCTAATGGCTGCTAATGGCCATTGTGATAGCTAGAGCTGAACAGGCTGACTTAGCTGTACTATGCTTTTGTTTTTGGGAAGACCCCAGCAGGGTGCTGGAGAGGTTTTGGGATGGTGAGGCTCCATGTTGTGATATTATGTATTATGATTGGTTAAATGGCTTGTGGGATATAGTTCTCTGGGTTTGAATAAATGGTTTACTTCTTCTGCCTTCTATGTGGAGAGTCTCATATACTTTGTGTTACAGAACCACATAGGCATTTTGACAATTACCATCTACATTGTTATTATTGTCTTACTGATACATTATTTGGCATCACGAACAGGATCTCAAGGTATAAGATCTCTATTTAGAGGTAGAATGGCTTTAGAATAAGAAACAGTTATCCCAGAAAGGGAGGACGTAACTTATTGCTCCCTAGCAAGGGAATGGTCTAAAGGCATTGGTTTGTGTGAGGACTGGAAACAGATGCTACAGATGGAAGGACCTAGAGATTTGGAGTGTTGTCTCAGAGAAGTTACTGTTGAGCCAGGAATGGGATTTCCAAGAGCAATCTCTAGACAAGACTGGATTTTACTCACAGCTTATTGCACTGTATGTGAAAGCAGGGACAGACTATTATGAGAGAACTCAGACCCAGAGAGTTACTGAAATGCCTGCTAGTTTAGGTGAGAGTACTTCTTCTATACCACAGCAAGATGGAGACTCTTAGGTGGTAGAACAGCAGGAATCTACTAACTCTGCTGTAAATTCAGCTAGAAGGCAGAGGGAGCGAAGGGAGTCAAGAGTGAACCTTGGTTCAGCCCAGGTCAGTCCAGTAGCCAGTGTGGTTACCATGGTAACAGGGGGAGAGGATCTAGACAGGAGGATACAATGTCAGAACCTCAGGCACACAGGGACACTTTGTTGCATGGTGCTTTTTCCATAGAGAATCAGACATTGCTACACTTTCAAACAGAAGTGTGCCCTATACAGCCAAGGAGGAAAGAAACATAGGATCCTAATACTGTGTTCAGAAAGGTTTTGGAACATATGACACAAGAGGAAATCACAGATATCTTGAACAGATTGACCCAGAGAATGGGAGAATCATTAATATCTTGGATGGTGGAAATCAGTGATGAAGGGGCTGCAGGAGTGTCTATAGATACTGTGCATTGTATAAAACTTATACATTAGTATTAGTCAGAATTCTTTTGTACAGCAAGCTTTTAGGGATTATCGTTTTTAAAGAGGTAACCAAACAACCAAATTGTTAGCTTTGTCTGCAACAGTTTGTAATACAGAATACCCTGCTGATTTTATGTGGCCTACTGCAGATAGACCCTGGTATTTAATTAGAGACTGTATGAGAAAAGTTGAAGGAGGAGGTAATGAAGACTGTTATAATGTTAGGGAACACTGAAGTTTATTATGAAACTCCCTTGAGTGTCTCTCATAGGAATTTGATTGTTAAGATGGCACCTCCCACTTATGAACATGTGATTCTGACTCTGCTGATTGCAAAAGTGGGGAACTCTCTTTCAGAGGTGCTGTATAAGATTTCACAGTTAAGTGACTTAGGAGACTGGGGAAAAATATATTTCCTTGGGAGAGAAGGGGGAAAAAACAGCAAATTCAATGTCAGAATAGAGTGACTGACAAGAAGAGAAATGTTTACAGCTCTATTGAGAGCAGGGGTAGATTTTAGAAGAATAGATGGTATTCCAATTGATGAGCTATACAAAAATGTACCAAGATAAGGGGCTTAATAGCAGATGGAATAGAGAAGTAAGAACTGCCCCTCAAATCCTACAGATCTTGAACCCTTGTATCCAAGTGAGTCACACCTTCAAGGAGACTAGGAAATAGGCCTATCCCTAGCTAAGATTAAAGTAACAAACAGACGGGATTCCAGACCCCATATTAATCTGACTATATATTGGAAAAATGGATCAAATACTGTAACTAGGGCATTGACTGACACTGGGGCAGAGGCCAGCTTGATTTATGGATACCCTGACAAATTTAAGCGTGGAACTCCTATTACCATCACAGGACTAGGAGGTGCTGAAATATCAGCCAAACAAATGAAACTGATGATGAAAATTAGACAATTGCCTAAGAAAGAATATGCCGTGGTCATTGTACTCATTCCTGAATACATTATTGGAATAGATATATTAAAAGGTATAACTGTGAATTTGCCTGAGGGGAGATATCAATTTCTAGTAAGGAAGACAGGAATGAATACAGTTTTGGTGGGAAAAATAAAGATGAACCCAAACACTTTACCTGAACCTTCTAAAGTAATTACTTTGAAGCAGTATTTTGTGCCAGGTGGGCAAGATGAAATTGTCAATACTATAACAGAATATGTTGAAGCAACAGTGTTAGTCTCTACGACCACTCAATGGAATAATCATGTATGACTAGTACTAAAGTCAGATGGAATGTGGACAATGACTGGACTATTGACAACTGAGTAAAGTGACTCCACCATTGTATGCTGCTGTTACAGATACTGTAACCTTAATAGAAAGGATCCAGAAATATGATGGAACTTGGTATGCATTACTGATTTGGCCAATGCTTTCTTTGCAATCCCAATAGACTCCAAACAATGGAACCAGTTTGCTTTCACGTGGCAGGACCGACAATATACCTGCACAGCCCAACTATTCATCATGGGATTGTGGCTGAAAATTTGGATGAATTGAAGTTACCTGGTGTACAGCTTACTCACTACATAGATGATATTTTGGTACAGGGAAAATATGGAAAAGAATTGGAGAAGACTTTGATACTTTTAATTGAGCATATGAAAAGCAAAGGATGGGAAATTAACCCTGCAAAGATTCAAGGGCCGGCTCAAACTGCTCAAACTATAAAGTTTTGGGGTATACAATGGAATAAAGGACTGCAAAAAATTCACCCACAAGCTTGACAGAAGATTCAAGATTTTCCTATATCCACCAATAAGAAAGAGGCACAAAAGTTCATAGGACTGTTTGGATATTGGAGACACCGCATTCTATATCTTGGACAGATTTTGAAACTCTTATATAAAGTTATCAGGAAAAAATATGAATTTGATTGGAGACTTTAACAGAGTAAAGCTTTTGAAGAAGCTAAAGCTGCTATATAATTGGCTCTGGATTTATGGCCTATGCAAAGTGGACCAGTGGAATGACAAGTGACTGTACAAGATGACTATGCAAATTGGAGTTTATGGCAGAAATAGCAAAGCCAAAATGTACCCTTAGCATTTTGGTCAAGTAAACTACCTTCATCTGGATTACAATATACACCTTTTGAAAAGCAGTTGTTAGCTGCATATTGGGCTTTGGTGGAGACTGAACAACTGACTCTGCGCCATGAAGTGATATTAAGGCCTGGAATCCCAATTATGACTTGGGTAATGAGTACCCCAGCATCTCACAGAATTGGACATGAGCAAGAGGCTAGCATAATTAAATGGAAATGGTATATTCAGAATAGATAAAAAATAGACAAACGTGGAGTTTCTGCTGTCTGTGAATCTATAGCAAGCATTGACATTGATGGAAATGACAGACCCTCTGAACCAAGGCAGTAGTTGGTACAATCCTTGGTAAAATGGAGTGATGGATATGATGGACTAACTGAAGAACAGAAGAAATATGCATTGTTTACTGATGGGACCTCAAAATATTTGGGCCATAAGAGACATTGGAAAGCAGTAGCCTATAACCCATGTACTAAGAGAACTTTGGAAAGTACTGGGATAGGTAGAAGTGGTCAATACGCTGAACTTATGGCAGTACATCAAGCTATCAAAACAGAGAAAGGAGGACAGTGCCATATATTCACTGATTCGTGGGCAGTAGCTACATGGATGCTATTGTGGAAAAATTAAAATTGTGAAATTCATGGTAAACAAATTTGGGGCAAAAAACTATGGGAAGATATATGGGACATGTCTTTGGTTACTAATTTGTCAGTTTTTCATGTAGACGCCCATGTGCCCCTCACTATACCAGAATATCTGAGTACAATGCACATGCTGATTGACTAGCAAAGATTCCTACTGAACACATTGTCCCTACATCAACAACAACTGATAATCTGGTACTAGCGATATGGGTCCACCAAACAACTGGACATTTATGGGTCCGGGCCACACACCGGTGGGCACAAGATTGAGATATTAGTATCTCTTATTCATTGTTAAAGCAAGTAACAGAGTAATATCATTTATGTTAATTGGAAAAGGAACGAACTGTTCCTCAGGTAGTAACTGGAGAAATAGCAAGGGGAAAAGTTCCAGTCTAGATTTGGCAGATAGATTATATTGGACCACTACTTCAAGATAAAGGATGCAAATTTATATGTACTTGTGTTGACACCTATTCACATGCACTAGTGGTTTGTCCTTATAAGAATGCAACCCAGAAAAACACCTGTAAAACTCTAGATATTATAATTCTATATTACAGAACCCCAATGCAGATTCAAAGTGACAATGGGTCACTTTTCAAAGGTAATGAGATGAAGAGATCTTGTTTATTAAACAATATAGAGTGGCTATATCGTATTACATACTATCCATAAACATCTGGATTGAAAGAAAGAACGAATGGATTGTTGAATGAATAATTAGGAAAGTTAAGTTCTAATAATTCATATCAACATTGGAAAGATAATTTGTTCATTGCTTTACGTAATTTGAATAATAGACCATTAGGAGGAAGTATACCTCTAGCCAGAATGATGACCCCAAATCTGCAAATTAGAAAACAACAAACACATAAGATCCTGAAATATTGAGTATTGGACTGTGAGGGAAGATGTCCCACCACCGTATCCAGGAATATCTGGTTTGGCAGCATATGATTTACATTGTTTAGAGAACTTTTGGTTGGATAGAAAAGAGATAAGAAAAATCTCTACTGGGATATGTATGAGAATCCCTAAGAATCATTTTGGTCAGATATTAACTAAACCAGGATTAGCAGCTCAAGGAATACATGTATTGGCTGGAGTGATAGATTCTACTTATCAAGGAGAAATTATTAAAGCAGATGTCACCCTTTGACATGTTTGGATGTCACCTCTGGAGCTTTCCATGACTGTGATGTGTCATCTCTGGACCTGGGGTCAACTGAATTCTGGATGCCAGCGTGCTAAAGAACTGACCTCTCAAATAGGACTCTTAATCTCTTGGGGCAGGGACAGCTCTATATCCAATTTCAGCAGGAAGAAGCTTTGGAGGATGACACCTTTATCCCTTACCCCAAGATTTTGAGCCTCATTCAGTCAAGGGGTGAATGATGACATTGTTTTATATGCTTATCATGTGTTATCCCTATCATTTTGTTGTATAAAGTTCTGTTGACACCAGTTATCCCAAAACTCCCATTGCCCTATGTAATGGATAAGAAAAATCTCAGGGCTGAAAATAGTAGCAATTTAGATTTGAAGATCTTTCCCATCCATTAACAGGCCATGTCACCTGTTTATGTCACAGGAAGCCTAAGTCACATGTGGTGAGTGGGGTTTCCTAACAGGAAAAGGCAGTTATGTCACAGGAAATGTTGAGAGAGAGAGAGATGTTATGGCTGCTAATTGCTGCTAATGGCCGCCCTTGTGATTGTTAGAACTGAACAGGCTGACTTAGCTGTACTGTGAGTTTGTCTTTGGGGAGACCCCAGAAGGAGAGCAGAGAGGTTTGGGGATGGTGAGTCTCCAGGTTGTGATATTGTGTGTAGAATGTTTTACTGTTGTGATTGACTTGGATAAATGGCTTGTGGGAAATGGTTCTTTCGTATCTGAATAAATGGTTTACTTCTACCTTCTATGTGGAGAGTCTCGTATACTTTGTGATACAGAACTACATAGGCATTTTAACAATTATCATCCACATTGTTATTATTGCCTTACTGTTACATGTGGAAAAGTCACTTAACTCAGATTCCTTTGCAAAAAGAAAAAAAAAAGTATTCCAGTAGAGGAGAGGGGATGAGAGCCTGAACCAGCTTTGTGGCTTCATTAGTGGGAAGAAGGTGATACATGCACAAGAAGTGTTGTGAAGGTAGAAACATGATAAGGGTTAGTGTTACAGAAGAATCATTTTTTTTTGACTGAGGATTTTTTCTTTATTTTTTACAAATTAAGACTTTGTAGATTTTATATATTTCTGAATCAAAAACACCTTTGTCTTCACAGTATGAGTTATAGAATGCAGCCTGAGCTGAAAACCAAGAAACTAGAAAACAAAGTGATAGTTACAGTGATTACTGTATTAAAAACCTGTTAGGCATTCTCTTTAAAAGGAGAATTTTTTTCTTGTCATTCTTGGCACCGTTTCTAAAGAAAAACTTTTATCCCAAGCAAAAAGCACAAAAGGTGGAATTTGGCTTCAGGAGACATTAACACAGTCAATTTCTTAGCAAGGGTAGAGCAACATCAAATACATGGACAAAAGGCTGCTGGGGGATACGACAAGGAGAAATAGTCCTACCTAGGTCTGGTACCCTGGGATCAGAGACAACCACTCAATCAAGGGTCAACTATCTACAAGACAGAGCTATCCTGAATGCCACAGGGTCTAGGAGCAAATGCTTCCCTCAAAACAAAGCAGTAGTGTGCTGCAGGAGACCAAGTTCATAACACCAGCAGCAGTGCTGTTAAATAGTACTGTCAAGGGGAAGGAAGAGCCAAAAAAATGGAAGGTTACTAGCAATAAGCTTTAAAGTAATTCCATCCCTTCTGCAGTACAGCCTCACAACTATTCTTAGAGTCATGGTCATTTGGGACGCCACCTTCATTTGTAAGTCATCTGACTCTGGTTGAAAATGTGGACACTGGCATGGTAGCCTCTATTAGTATCCTCCACATACTTGCAACCAGGGTAGGGTGGCATAGGGATAAGGGCCATTTGTATGTTTGGTCAGGTGAGCAATGCCCCCATGTGAAAAAGCTGCCATCCCAAAGCTGAATTTCTGTAAAACAGGCAGCAGAACAAGAGCTAGGAATCATCTGCCTGAAATTTACTTGCTGACTCAAGACACTGCCCTAGCACTGCTTACAGATATTCAGCTGGGGAATGGACCAGATGACATGGAACTAAGAACTCTGCCTCTCAAGCCACCACAGCAGTTCTTACCCTGGTGAGTCAGACAAAAAGCCTTTGAATGGAAGGGTGGCTCTACCATCCTTTAGCCCACAGAGCTGTTTCAGAGGGTGCTGGCGGGTTATTAGAAACAATTCCATAAAGCTCTCCATGGATGTCGGCCCTTCCTGGGGCCCAACTCCCAGATTCTTTGAGCATTCTAATGACAGTCAACTCAGAGGGCTACTTGGCAACTAAGACTGAGTTATATTTCTGAGAGGAAAAATCTAGGGCAAGTTTAGAGAATTCAACATTATCCCATTTAACATGCATAAGGTTTCTTTTAGGATTTGCAGTTGTCCCATGAAACTATTATTTATATACACGCTGAAAACTCTCCTACTCTAATAGATCTGAGTGGACAGGTTCCCTGAATTAGGGCCAGGCAAGGAGTTAGGGGAACATTTCATCAACCAGGATTTCGTAAGAATAAAGGGCAAGATGTTGTGTCTGCCAGACTGGCAGTGACTCAACAAGGCTCAGAGGTGATACAAATGCCTTCCACAAAGCTTCTTCTGAAGTAGAAAGACCAGTTCACTTTGTTTGCAAATCTCTTAAGGAATTGGCAGAAGCTCAAGTCCAAGCAGAACTGAACACGAGAGCTATAGGTTTCAGAAATCTCTATTCTCCAGAAGTTTCTATTCAACTTGCTACAATACATAGTGACTTTATCTCCCACCCACAGGAATGGTTATTAAACCCAAATGATGCTAATTGAGAAGAAGAGGCTTTGCAAGAAAATAATTCAAATCCACCAATAAAGTACTGCCTTCAAGAAGACTGCTGGAATTTGCTCCTTCTGCTTGGCTGCAGTTATGCTTCACATACCAGGGACTGACTGCGAAGGACAAAGGAGAGTATGGAATCCCAGGGAGCATGAAGCCAAACTCCAAATTAGAATCTGCTAATCAGTTTTCTGATTAAAAAAACTCAAAACAGAGAAAACCACAAAGTACAAAAGCTTTTCTGATGCTTTTCATTATCACAGAACACGCCACCTGTAATGTGTGCAAAGAGGAAATGAGAGGATGAGGGAAGGGAGCCAAAGAGGGAAAGGCTGAACAGTTGTCTTACTTCTTCTCTTTCTTCTTGTCCT
>JAQQSZ010019211.1:0-10415 GCA_028646595.1 Phalanger gymnotis
CGGAGGGGAGGGCAGACTGGGGAACAGGGCAACCAGAGTGTATGCCCTCTTGGAGTGGGTGGGGAGGAAATGGGGAGAAAATTTGTAATTCAAACGCCTGTGAAAATCAATGCTGAAAACCAAACATGTTAAAAATAAATTTAAAAAAAGAAAAAAAAAGAAGAAAAATGATTTATATAGTTTTTGTGTACTAGAACAGTGTGACCTGGGAAATCGAATATATCTTAATGCTTAGTTGAGTGATATAAAAATTAAGGAATTAAAAAAAATGAGGAGACTGACTTTTGCAATGAGGAAAAATTTTTGGCACCAATATGGGACATCTGGGAAAAAGATAAATGCAATGAGAATCTCTTCCTTATACATAGCAATCTGTTTCATTTTTCCTATCCTCTCTGTTAAACTAATATGAAAAAATAAATTAAAAATTTATTTACAAAATTACTGAAACATATTTTGAGAATAAATGCAGAGATCATTCCCTCTAATCTATGTTGTATTTCTTAGTTAGAATGTATATTATTCTTAGGTCCTCAAGTTAGAAAAGGTATTTACACCTAATAGCATTTCTATTGTATGAAAAATATGCTTTTGTTTTTCTTCTATTAACTCAGTTCATGCAGCATGGGGCGCAAGACATTAATCTGTTTGTGATCCATCATTACACAGCCTCTGGCAGTTAACATAGATACTCAATATTAAATATATTAGTCATCTGAGTAAATAGACAGTAGTCAATAGGAAGGTAATAAGCATATTATAGAGCAGAGGCTCTGATGGATGAATGTGTGTCCTATTCTTTACTGGCATGACTTCTCCCCCACACTAAGCAAGTAAAACAAAACAAAAATCTATTAGGATTTTGATTTACCAACTCAAATTGGTATAGAAAATATACATATATATGTATAATATACATATATATATATTCAAGAAATTGAATTCTAGTACAGCTAAGTTATAGTACAGCTGATTCTGGTACAGCTAATATAATTGCTGGAAGCACAACTTTGAATTTTATGTTTGTTGAAATTCGTATGGCTATGCTGAAAGTTACAGACATAGTCAGTCCTTTGTGGCAGGAACTCCCTGTGGCAACTGGGTCCTCTGATACAGCTTTTCATAGGATTATAGAACTTTAGAAAGGACCTTAAAAGTCGTCAAGTCCAACTTCCTTTTTTTATAGATTAGGAAACTGAGACACAATGAGATTAAGTGATATGTCCAAAATTGCTCATCCACTAACTACCAGAGGAAGGATTGTAGCTCAGGTTGTCCTGAAGCTATCTCTAATACTTCACCCACTGAGTCACCTAGCTACGTATGTTCTTCATCCCTATATGAGGCTCAAGCCCACAGTTTCTGGTTCAGAAGATGAATGCCTTATTCATTACACTACTAAGATTTTTTTTTTAACTTCTATTTCCCTTCAGAAGCCTGTCTAGCCATGGGCATTCATAGGATTATAGAATGGTAGGATTGCATAGAAGGTTAAAATGGAAAGGACCAAAAAGATCATCTAATCTAAACTCTTGATTTTATTGAGGAAGAAATTAAGCTCAATGATATTAACTTACTTATCCAAAGTCACACTTGTTATTGAGTAGAATAAAGAAGATTTGAATCCAGGTCTCACAAATTTCCATTACTTTGTTCTTCCTGAACATAGTAATTTACTCAATCAAAAAGAAATTAAAGAAGGAATAATTTATGCCATGTTTTTATTACTTTATGTTTTATAAACTTTAATCTCAATTTATCTACCCAGTAGCCTCCTATGAAAGAACATGTAATTCTCTATCCCATATTCCTCAAACTCCTCGTTTCGCAGTTGAAGAAACTGGGACCTAGAGAAGTTCAATGATTTGCCCTTGTCACATAGCTAGTGGAACATCAGTCTGGGTGATATCAGTGTGATTTTTCTGATTATAGGTTTGGATATTTTTTGGAACTAGAAAAAGCCCCAGTAATAATCTACTCTAATATTCTCATTTTATATATGACTCATCAGACAGGTGAAAAAACTTGCCCAATGTCATTCTTTATAATTATATTACTTAGTTTCCAATTAATTGTTAGTCAATGCTTCCATGTCACTTCATTGAATATAGTTTTCATGGCATCATAATATGAAAAAGGTGCTTTCAGTATTTCTGTTTTTCTGCATTTGACTGCAAGATATTTAAACCCTCATACATGGTCCATTTTTTAGTTGGAGTTGCCACAAACAGTTGAGGAAAAGGTATAGTTCTTAGTACTCACATTAAATTTTCTCCAAGTGTCCATCAAATCTAACTTTTCTTAAAAAAATTAATCTCCTTAACTTTCTTCTTATTTATTTTATAGTTAGATTTAGTTAGTTGTGAGAGGCAAGTTCCTGCAGGACTGTAGTTTTATTATCTCCCCCCTCCACCCTCCTATAATTCATTTAGCTTTTTCTTTTAGAATTTGGGTGCTATGCTATTTTTTGCATTATGTTTATTGATAGTACTTCATTATCTATGTTGTCTTTTAGGAAGATGTAGTTTCCCTTCTTATCTCTTACCTAGGTCTATTTTCGCTTTTGTTTTGTCACGATTTGATCATGATTTCTGTACCAGCTTTTTTTTTTACTTCAACTGAAGCATACATTTTCTTCAGCCTCTTATTTTAACTCTGTGTGTGTCTTTGTTTCAAGTTTGTTTCTCGTAAACAATGTATGGTGAATTCCTATTTCTAATTCATTCTGCTAACTGCTTCCATTTTACAAGTTTATTCAACTTATTCATAGTCTGTTTTTATGATTACTTGTCAAGCGTTTCCCTCCATACTGTTTTCTTCTGTTTATCCTTCCCTCTATATTTTACCCTATCCCTCCTCAAGTCTTCCCTATTTGAACAAATTCAAATTAGGGTGAGGTTGGAGTATTGCCCACACTTCCCTCTACTGTAAAAGCCCTTTTTTGTGTGCCACTCTCCTGTGAGATGATTTTTCTTTTTTGTCTTTTATATAAAGAAAAATTACCTGATAATTAGAACTATCCAAAAATGAATGGGTTGCCTTAAGAGGAATGGGGATGAGATAGGCATTTCTTGTTCAGTGCAGGTTTTCAGACAGAGCATGGATGGCCATTTGCTGGTTATCTTGCAGAAGAGATTCCTGCTACTTAGTTCCCATTTAATTGTAAGAAGATATGATTCATTTAAGAGAATGGTATATGGGTTCAATGGACATTGTAATTCTCCTTAAGGTATTTATAGACCTTTTCACATCAATAATAATCCCAGCAGTGATTAACTATTGTGTGTTAAAAATGGTCCCTACCACTGAATTTAAAATAGTGAGTCTGCTCTTGTCTTGTTGAATTTATATTTTCATGTAAATGAACAACTTTTACCTATTCCTTCACTCAGTGTTGCATGTGAGAATGATCAATTAAACAATTATATTTATCATGGAAAATTAGTTTACAAATTATAGATTTTACATATTCTTTTTTTTTCCAAAGGAAGCTGGGTGACATTCATTTTCAAAATGACATGAAATGACCTAAAAATTCATTTTAGTTCAAATTCCATTGTTTATATAGTAATGGCCCAAAGTTGCAAGCTTTCTCTCCATCTAATAGCTGCTAGACAGTGGTAAAGATAAGAGCTTTTTAAGCTTTTTCACTCACAACCCCTATTTGCCCAAGGAATTTTTATGCAACTCAGGGTTTATGGGTATATAAAATAAGCATAAAAATCAAACATTTACTTATTATAAATCATGAAGAAATTTATTCTAAAACAATTCTTAGGTATACATATAATTTTACCATTTACTAAAGATGAAAGTAAATTTGCAAACTAAAGCAGTGGATGTGCTTGTTTATTGTTACGTAAAGAATTAAATCTTGGCAAAATATTTGATATTGCAGTACAAAGAGCATTTTCAAAGTTTTTAGAATGATATTTTGATCGTATAATTTTCAATGCTGAGAATGCCTCTGTGCATAAATATGTAGTACAAAATGGCAGAAATGTGTTAAGGGCCATTTTAGAAATTGTTGGAAGTTCTGTCCTAATCCCTAGCCAAAATTCATTTAACAATTTTTTTTAGGAAACTTAGTTGTTAAACATGTGTCACATGATAACTTGGCAAATTCTTGAAATTTTAATGACAGATGACTGACATTTTTTATTTCAATTGAGTATGGTTTATGAACACAACTTGTTTTTTTAGAATTGAAATTTGAAGGGAAGTATTTCTGAAACTTTATCTCCAGGCACTTGAAATGATTGATTATAACTCTTACAATTAAATTTTGGGGAAGGTTATTTTCATCTGTAGCTATAAGTATTTATATCTTTTTTTTTCCTGGAGAGAGGAAGGCAAGGCAATTGGGGTTAAGTGACTTGCCCAAGGTCACACAGGTAATAAATGTCAAGTGTCTGAAGCCAGATGTGAACTCAAGTACTCCTGACTCCAGGGCCAGTGCTCTATCCACTGTGCCCCCTAGCTTCCCTCATAGAGATTTCTAAAGAACGATTTCCCACCCTATTCTTCCATAGGTTAATGTTTTCAGTAAAACTTTCAATTTTCTCTTTTAACATAAATGTTACATTTTTTCCTTGAAGCAACATGTTTAAATCATTGAGATTTTTTCTTTCTATTAATTGATTTGTCTTTAGTTTTCAACATTCACTTCCACAAGATTTTGAGTTCCAAATTTTGTCCCCATCTCTCCCCTCCCACACCCAAGGCATACATTCTGATTACCCCTTTTCCTAATCTGCCATTCCTTTGATCACCCCCAACACTTCTCTTATCACCTTCCCTTCTATTTTCCTGTAGGGCAAGACTAATTTCTCTGCCTCATTGCCTGTATATACTGTTTCCCAGTTGTTTTTTAAAATGATTTTTAAAATTTGGTTTTAAAATTTTGAATTCCAAATTTTTTCCCTTCCTCCCTCCCCACCCACCCTCATTAACAAGGCAAGCAATTCAATATAGGTTATACATATGTAGTCATGCAAAACACTTCCATAGTATTCATTTTGTAAAAGACTAACTATATTTCCCTCCATCCTATCCTGGCCCCACTCTATTCTATTCTCTCCTTTGACCCTGTCTCTCCTCAAAAGTATTTGCTTCTTATTACCCCCTCCCCAAATCTTCCAACCCCTTCTATCATCCCCTCCTCTTATTACCTTCCCCCCTAATTTCCTGTAGGGTAAGATGGATTTGTATACCCAATTGAGTGTGTATGTTATTCCCTCCTTAAGCCAAATTGGATTAGAGTAAGGTTCATTCATTCCCTCTCACCTCCCCCCTCTTCCCTTCCTGTGTAAAAACTTTTCTTGCCTCTTTTATGTTAGATAATTTACCCCATTCTACCTCTCCCTTTCTCCTTCTCCCAGTGCATGCCTCTCTTACCCCTTGTAATGACAACCACACTGGCTTATTCCGGATGGCTGCTAGTGCAGGTTCTTTGATCTGCTTTTCTAAGGAAAGCAAATTTAAGGGGTTAACAATCTTACTTTAATTAAATATACATATATCATTCACTTAGGGGGCAAAAGCCAGCACACTGAACTTCAGAGTAAATACAAACAGAAATTACAAGCAGAAAAAAATAACACAAATCAACAGACAGGGTTGTAAAACCGTCTGATTATAGCAATGCATACAGTTACTAGTGAGAGAAGCACCAATATCTAGATTTTCTAAGTTGGGGGGCTCCTTAACGACTATCCAGAGTTTCATCTGACCAAATCATAGGAACATTCTTCCAATGAGTAAGCCCTGAAGCAAAATGCTAACCTAAGAGTATATATACATTTCTTTAGGGCCAGAGGATGTCACAACCCTGTGACTCAAATTCATGTGCCTTAGCTTTCTTGTAACATAAGCAAGTCATCAAAGACTCTTGATTCAATCAGAGACTCTTGATTGTAACAAAGGCAAGACTCAATGAAAGGTACTTGATTGCCTTAGTGCTGAAAAGCATTCCAAAAGGAAAAAAAAAAAAACAATGAAAAGTCCCACTTTGCTTGCCATTACAACCCTTAATTTTATTTTTTAGATATCATCCCTTCATATTCAACTGAACCTGTGCCATGTTTGTGTGTGTGTTTATACACATATACACATACGTGTGTATATATACAAATATTTGCTATCAGTGCCTCCTGATGGATCATGCAATGAGTAAAAGTGATATGTTCATTGACACCAGCTTTAACTTTTGCTACAAATCCAATATTCTCCCCATCATTGCTCCAGCACTATCTGTACAGGCTCCAATGCAATTTTTCACCTGTAAATCTCCATTTATAAAAAATTCATCAACTTTAAGACATATACGTATCTCCCCTCTCTGTGTCCTTCCAACAGGCAGCAAAACAATAATTTGTCAGGCATGCTTCGTTTATAAACATATCATATAAAGTAACCACTGTGCCATATTAGACATATCAGTTGTTTCATCTAGCTGAATTGCAAACTTTGTGCTGTGCTTAAGCCTGGTAATAATTTGTTGGAACTGGTCATTGATACTTTCAGAAATTCTTTTGCAAATAGTATCATTTGATAAAGGAATTTTATAAATTTCATTGTCATACTTTTTTCCCATAAACTATTTCTTACATTTTAATAGCCACATTTGATACAAGATATTTTCTGCAATTAAATAAGAAGTTTTGTAAGATGCAAGTAAATACTTTTTGTTGACAGTAATAAATTGCTCAAAACACTGTTTTTTTCTGTATTTGAAGATTTTAAAAGTGCTTTGAAATATCCTCTTGGTTTATTGCAGTACACTACATGCTTGGTGTTAAGAATTCATTTTAGTTTGGCTGGTTTCATGTTGTCCGTTGCCAAAAGTTCATTACAAATTCACAAAGAGGTTTTTCCACACCATCATTATTATCAGAAGTAAATCCATATTGCAAAGATAATTAAACATATTTTCTTTTCCTTCTTAATTTAAGTATGCTACAGCCTGAAAGCAAAAACTGCCATCGTCATCACTATTTTTACATCTTCTGTCTAAATTTAGCCACTTATCCATAAGTAAAAAAATATTTTTGTCATAATATATAAATATGGCTAATAATTTCTCAAAAATATTAATGTTAGTGTATTAAATTACATTTGTTTGTGCTTAATTTTTAAAATTGATGTTCACATTTACATACACATACAGCGTAGATGGAGAAATATTAGAGGGCTTTTGTCTTTACTTGCTGCAATTAAACATGTTTCTGTAAAACAAAAAGGAGACAAGCATTTAAAAATAATCAAACATTCTAACACAATGCAATCCACAGACATACTCATCTGATGCTTAAATGCTGAGGTATGACAGTAGGAAAATATTAATGTATTTATTTTTTGTAATTAAACTGTTTTTTCTGTAAGAGCAGAAAACTTTGCACATACAGTAAAAACATTGCAATACATAACATACAATAGTCTTGAATCAGAGCTGAAGTGTTTCTGGCAGCATTCACTGGTATTGCATTGCATGATGGCATGCACAGTGCAAAGTTCACATGTTCTGTGTTTGGAACCAAGACTGCAGTGAAGTCCCTCAATCCAACATGGGCACCCTCTGCCAGAAACTCTTCAGATTCATTCCACATTTTGTTTTAAATTAAATTTTGGTCATTGCATACTTGTACACTTGTTTTGAATTAATTTTTGGTCATTGTGCACTTGTGCTCTTGGAAATTTTTCATGACCCCCACATTCAGTTACATGACCCGATATGGGGTCATGATCCACAGTTTAAGAATTGCTACATACATAACATCAGCCTTTTGATAATGTCAACATGGATTATGATGAGTATTCATTGTGTTACCTTTGAACCAAGATAATACTAGAGAGAACAATATTTTCCTAGATGGAAAGAATCTTAAAGGCAAGTAAGTATTGGCAGCCTATGAGACACATGGCAGTGGTGGCACAATGATTTCGGGCACATAATTATCATCCCTATCAAAATTACTAGTCCCTTGGATTTTTCACAGCTGACAAGATAGGCAGTTCCATGACAGACACCTTGAGGCTGAGAATGCAGTCACAGGACAGGATGTAAATAGGTCAGAATGCACCAGACTGAAACTAAACCTATCAGGCAACAGCTGTCAGGGGCTTTGCCCATTGAGGCTGAGATGCTCAGAGGAAGTAAAGGTTTTGCTGAGGAAGGCTAAAAATGATTTTTTTATGTGCTGCCTTTTCTGATCAGTCACTCCCTCCAATCAGAAATAGTTTGGTTGGGTGTATGTTAACAAGCTTTAGGGAGGAAGCTGACAGTGATGATCTGATCAGTACACCATCCTTCTTTTCTGGATAAAACAAAGAATATTGATGGAGACTGAGTTGTTATAACAAAAGTTGTTATAACATTCTGTGTCAATATTAATTTATTTAAGTATAAAGTAAGTTTATGTCATAGTGCTATTTCATACTGTTTTTCTTAAACCATAATAATGGTAGGATTTTAAATTTCTAAGAGATTTTTATATGTACCATGACTACTTAGTCATGCTTTATGTGTGTATATGAAGAAAGGTAAACATACACACATAAATCATCTCTGCTCTGAAGAAGTTTTTATTCCAACTTCTTTTAGAAAAAAAAGAATATTCAACAAAATATCAAACAAGTAGTTGTTTAAGCTTAATTTGAGATCCTTTGGAAAGACGATTCTACTACATCATGTGACAGTCCTTTCTACTTTGAGAAAGCAATCATTTTTATAAAGGTGTTTTTTTTTATTGCCCTTAATCAGGGAACTGAAAAAACATCACCAGAACATCTACCAACAGTTCCAAATTCTCTCTTTTTGGTTCAAGCTGAGCAAGTCCGATCCTTCCTTTTCATCAGCAAAAAAATACATAGGATCATCATGACCCTTGTCCCCCATCTTTTCTTTTTTCTAGTCTAAGCATCCATTTTTCCTTTAACTACTTTTCATGTTATAATTTTGAGGTCCTTTAATATCCTAGTAGTTCATTCTGGAAGGTATTTCAAGTTCCCAGAATTGAATTCATTATTTCAAATTTCATTAGATCCTTTCTGAGTACAGTAGTACTTTCTGGCTCCTAGTCCTGAATAGCATGAATAGCAGAATAACTCTGAGGGTAAATCGACCATTCAAGAAGCATTAAAGTGTCACATTTGTGCCAGGCACAAATATAGAGACAGAAATAATAAACAAGAGATATTCTTAAAGAAGCTTCATTGAATTATGAAAGACAAGTTCACTTGCGTAAGTATATACAAACTAAATGTAATGAAAATAAATACAAATAAGTACAGGATATTTATATACAAGGCAGTTAGGGAAAACACGGCAGCTGGGTGGTACAGGGGATAGAATGCTGGACCTAGAGTGAGGAAGACTCATTCTCCTGAGTTCACATCCAGCCTCAGATACATACTAGTCATGTGACTCTTGGCAGGTCACATAACTGTTTGCCTCAGTTTCTTCATCTGTAAAATGAGGTGGAGAAGGAAATGACAAATCACTCCAGTATCTTTGCCAAGAAAACCCGAAATGGAGTCACAAAGAGTTGGACATGACTGAACAGACTGAACAAGAGCAAGAAGTTAGGGAAAGAAAACCTAGGAGTTGAGGTAGGATTGGTGAAGTGTCAGGCTTTGTGTAGAAAATGATAGTTGAGCTTCATCTTGAAGAAAGTGAAGAATTCTCTGAGGTGGAGATGAGAGGCTACAGGAATGTGTTTCTGCCAGCTCAGGCATAAATTTTCATTGTGAGCATTTATATCTCAGAAATCATAACAGAGTACAAATCAGGACTTGATTCATTGTTTTGTTGATTGTCTAGGTTTTAGAAAATGAAGAAAAAATATCGATAATATAGATTAAATTCAAAAGTATGGAATGCATTTTCTTTTGTGTTATTATTATTTAATATATTTAGTTTTCAGCATTGATTTTCACAAGAGTTTGAATTACAAATTTTCTCCCCATTTTGACCCTCCCCCCCCCACTTCAAGATGGCATATATTCTGGTTGCCCTGTACTCCAGTCTGTCCTCCCTTCAGTCACCCCACTCCCCTCCCATCCCCTTTTCCCTTCCTTACTTTTAGGGCAAGATAAATTTCTACGCCCCATTGCCTGTGTATCTTATTTTCTAGTTGCATGCAAAAAACTATTTTTTGTTGTTTTTGAACATCTGTTTTTAAAACTTTGAGTTCCAAATTCTCTCCCCTCTTCACTTCCCACCCAACCTCCCTCCCTAAGAAGTCAAGCAATTCAACATAGACCACATGCGTATCATTATGTATAACCCTTCCACAATACTCATGTTGTGAAAGACTAACTATGTTTTGATTCTTCCTAACCGATCCCCCTTTATCGAATTTTCTCCCTTGACACTGTCCCTTTTTGAAAGTATTTGTTTTTGATTACCTCCACCC
>JAQQSZ010019212.1:0-10415 GCA_028646595.1 Phalanger gymnotis
CTGGAGCCCTGCTTCCTTCTGCCACTTTGTGGGTTCTGCAGCTCTAGAATTGGTTCAGAGCCATTTTTTTATAGGTTTTTGGAGGGACTTGGTGGGGAGCTCACGCCAGTCATTGCTTCCCAGCTGCCATCTTGGCTCTGCCCCTACTCAGTTCCTTTTCTGTAAGTGGAAAGAGCCCTGGATTTGGAATCAGATGACCAATGGCAAAGCTCCCTGGTATCTTTTCTAAGAACACCTCAAATGGGGTCATGACACGACTGAAAAACAAGAGACTAGGGTTCACACACATCCTGGACTGATCTGTGACTTTGTACATGATCTGAGTCAATCCACTTGCCTCCTTGGGGCATCCTCAATTTCCTCATCTATAAAATAAGACAGTTGGACAAAATGATCTCTGAAGTTCCTTCAAGAGGTGCCATTCTATGGTTCTATGGATGTACTTGTGTTTTAATTTGTCACCTCAAACTCAACATGTCCAAATCAAACTGTCGTGGGTGAGAGTAGGTTGGATATATCAGATAAGGATCCAGGACAAGAGGAGAAGAATATATACCAAATACAAAGAGTCAGAAGCTGAGGAAGCAAGCAATGCAAGATGCTAGAAGAGAGCAGAGCAGATGTCTCAGACACTACCAAAATATTTAGCAACTGACTATAAAGATTGAGAGGGTGGCATAAAGCTGGCAATCTAAAGAGCAAACAGTAAGCAACCAGGGGCAAGAGGACAGTAATATACGACAGTACAAACAAGGACCCAGATGCTCAGCCAACTGGCTGTCCTAGGCTCAACTTCATCCTCTCATACTGGTAGGAGACAATGCCAACTCAATCTGGGCTTGAAGGCCCGCAAGCTATGATAATTTAAAATAACTGGCTAGTTGTGTCACAAAAGGGAAAACGATGGTTTCAGAGCCTAAGATCTGAGTCCAAATCCTGCTTCTGATGATACTTAGATGTGTAACAATGGACAAGTCATTTAACCTTCCAGGATCCTCAGTTTCCTCACGTGTAAAATAGAAATGACACTTCTACTATCAACCTCATGAGTCTGTCATGAGTAAAGCACTTGGGTAGACCTTAAAAGTCTTACAGTGAGGCAGCTAGGTGGTATAGTGGACAGAGTCCTTGAATCGAAGTTCAGAAGACCTGAGTTCAAATCCCTGTCCCAATTACTTATTAGTTTTGTGACTCTAGACAAACCAATTAACCTCTTTTATCCGCAGCCTCCCTATCTGTATAATGGGGATAATAGAAGCTTTATTGGCTCTCTACTGCCTGCCACACAAATTCCAAACTCCACTCCCTAATTTTCAACTCCTGAAGTGTGTCACTGCAACCTTATTTCTATCACTTGCTAACAACAGATCGTGTCTTTAACATTCACCATCTGTATAAGCAAGAGAAGACCATATAATCCCCCTCAGCCTCATTTTCTTCATCTGTAAAATGAGCGGATTAGATGGCTTCTGATATCTCTTCTGTGGGGTCCAAAACTATACAACCTACAATAAAAGAAACTGAGTCGGAGCTCTGAGACAATGGCACTTTATTAAAGGCTCCATGGTCCCCTCTAATGAAGCGGACCTCAGATTTCCTTATGATCTGAGATGTCCCCTTCCTCTGGGGCCTTAGTTTTATACTGCTTGATACACAAACAATGCCAATGAAGCAAATTACAAATATGGAATCTCATTGGTTGATAGTCCTTACCTGTGACCCTCCAGGAGAGGGTCACAAAATACATAAAATATGCAAAATACTCCTGATCTGCCAGCCTGGCCGGACTCTCTGTCTCTCTATCTGCCTCTGTGTGTGTGTCTCTCTCTGTCTCTGTCTGTCTGTTTCTCTCTCTCTCTCACATGCACACACACACACACACACACACAGATATCTTTCTTCCCTATCCCTTGAAACATGAAATTATCCTTCCCTTCCCCCTGCCCTCAGACTTCCCTCTCCTCCTCTTATCCAAATTCCACCCCTACCTCCCAAGTCCCAGCCCAAAACCTACCTATGCCCCAATGCTGGTCTTGACCACTCCCTTCTCAGAGAATACTTCATGATCCATACTACACAGTTTAGTATTTCATTTATTTCTAATTGTTTCATGTTTTGTCTGTTGAACTAGATTGCACATCTAGGAGGGCATGAGCTATCTCTCAGAAATCTTTGTAATAAGAATAACATACTTATATATCACTTTAAGGCTTGTGAAGCACTTACACACATTATCTCATTTGGTCCTCAAGGCAAGCCTGGGAGATCTAGGTTATAGCTGCTATTATCCCCATTTTAGAGATTTGTCCAGGGTCACAGAGCAGGATTTGAACCCAGGTGTCTCCTGACTCCAACTCTGGTGCTCTGTGTGTTACCAAGGTACCCCACATCACCTGACACAGGAATGGTCACATAATAAGTGGAATGATAATTGGGAGCTAATGAGAGGCCCGTCACATCATCCTTATGTAGCACAAATTGTACATACGAATTTTGTTTACCCTACACCTGGTTTTTGCATCCAGATGAGGTAATGTTCAACAATACAGGTATGTTAGCAGTGCCTAATATAGTGGGTAGGGAGCTGGGAGGATCTGGATTTAAGTCCCACATTTGAGACATGTTGGTGGTATGACTGAAAGTAACTTACCTGCTTAGTACTCTAGGTGACATTAGTGTAGAATATTAGTGGCAAAAAAGAAGCCAACCGAGGCAGCTAGATGGCACAGTGGATGGAGCTTTGGACTTCGAGGCAGGAAGATCTGAATTCATATCCTCCCTCAGATACTAGCTTTGTGACAAGTCAAGTCACTTAACCTCTGTTTGCCTCGAATTTTCCATCTGTAAAAAGGGCAAACCTTTCCAGTACCCTTGCTAAGAAAACCCTAAATGGGGTCACAAAAACTCAGACAGAAGTGAAAGACACCATAAGTGCAACAATAGCACTTGCCCCGCCAAGATGAGATAAATATTCGCAAAGCACTTTGCAAACCTCGAAGAGCTCTATGAATGCTAATTATTAATATTGTTGTTTCTGTTGTGATTAAACTGCAAGAGTAGGTGGAATTTCCTTCCCTCGGGGTTCCTTGAACCCATGAAATCATACAGGCAGTCCTTTTTCCTATCCCTTATAATCACTAAAATGAAAAATATGGAAAGGACACCCTCTTTCCAAATGTTCTCCCATTCCATATATTTGGACCTGCTCCATCCTCTTGAATCTACTGCTAGTCTGCAGTAAGTGCCTTCAGCATATTCTGGCTTTCCCATCTAGGAAATGAACACATCAGTGCTAACTTTTGACCGCCTTCACAAAGTTGTCTCGAGTATTACATAAGGGCTAGAGAGTTTTCTAGCAACTCAGAAAGTGAGGCCTTGTAATTGTGAAGTAGCATCTGGGGCCCGCTGCCTCCCCCAGTTGCATTTCCTGTATCTTGACAGATAAGCAGATTCAAGCCTGGCAAAATTCTCTTCATCCCATTTCAGCGGGGGAACAATGGCAGAATTTTTCCTGAGGGGTATTAGCTATTACAGCTGAGTCTATTCCAAAGGTTATACCGCCCGTCTTTAATAGCTCTACTCTGCGGTGCAGGCAGGCATGGGGGGAACATGGGATTTTCACACTGCAGCTTATAATTAAACAACATTCAAGCAGGGCTGAGTGGTATAAAGATTCATGAGGTGGTACTTCCCTTGCATCGGGCCTGCACAAATAATAGCCCACTGCAGGAGACTTTAATGGGGTGGAAAACAGCTCAAAGGAAAATGGATGAGAGCATGTTGTCCCCATGCATGCCCTACCCTCCTTGCTGAGAGTGAGCAAGCCGTGCCTGAACAGTTAGGAAGCAAAGAGGCCTCTTAGGTTCACAGTTATTATTTTCAATTCATCTTAGAAGCAACAGCCAGCTACTAGGATCACACAGGGCAGGGCAGGGCAGGAGCATCCTGCCATTCCGAGGGATAGAAGCTAAAGAATGGTGGGAGAAAGAGACAGCCAGCATGGTCACTGACTTCTCTTCATTGTATTTCTTTCTCATTCATATGCTATTTGGCATCATGCATATATTTTTAATGAGGAAATTCTATTAAAGCCAATCAGAGGATGCCATATTGATTTTTAAGGAAGCATTAGGGCTATGAGACATGTCTCATATGCAGTATTGACTAAGACCCATTATCTGACCACAGTCACACCGACCTTAATATCAGCTGACAATGTGAAATAGGATACTGGTGTTGCGGGAGGTGTAAGAAAAAAAATGTATCAGAGAATAAGAGAAAACTTCATTTCACTATGGTCTCTCATCAGTACAGAGTCTGATTGACCTTGTATGAAAGGTAGGATGGCAATTATAGCCATCCTACCACAAATAATATCGGCAGCCATCCATCTGCTATGGTGTGAGGAACTCAGAGTCTCTACCCATTGTCAACTCCTGGAAATCTTTTCTGATCCTTCTTATCTTCCCTCAATGCACGTTGCATTTCTTTTATGGGCCTAGAATCAGCAAGACTCCCCTTCCTGATTTCAAATCTGGCCTCAGACACTTACTAGCTATAAGACCTTGGGCAAGTCACTTAACCCTGTTTGCCTCAGTTTCTTCAACTGTAAAATGAGCTGGAGAAGGAAAAGACAAATCACCCCAGTATCTCTGCCAAGAAAACCCCAAATGGGGTCACCAAGTGTCCGGCATGAGGACTCAAAAAATGTATATTCTACTTTGCATTACACTTATTTGCAAACAGATTGCATTACCCCATTAGGTTGTCACCTCCTTGCAGCAAGGACCACGTTTTAATTAGAGATAGCTAAGTGATTAAGCAGACAGAGGGCTAGACATCCAGTCTGGAAGATAGTTCTAATCCTGTGTCAGGTACTTACTAGCTGTGTGACCTGGGCAAGTCCTGTAATTGTTCCCAGGCTCAATTTCCTCATCTGTAAAATGAATATGCTAACACCTACCTCCCAGGCTGCTGTGAGAATCCAAAGTACAGTGCTTCGCAAATCTTAACCTGCTCTATGGGTCCTAGCTATTATTATTGCCTTCGTAGTGATCTTTGTTGTTGTTCAGTTGTGTCTAAGTCTTCATGACCCCATTTAGGGTTTTCTTGGCAAAGGTATTGGAGTAGTTTGCCATTTCCTTCTCTAGCTCATTTTGTAGATGAGGGAATTCAGGCACACAGTGTTAAGTGACTTGCCCAGGGCCACATGGCTAGTAAGTGTCTCAGGCTGGATTTGAACTCAGAAAAAGAAGTCTTCCTGACTCTAGGCTAGGCTCTCCATCCATGGTGCCACCTAGTTTCCCCTAGTACTTTACACTCATATTTGGACCTATGATTTCACTAGCGTGGGGAACTTTCTAGGCTAGAAACTCTTTACCATGCAGACTGACAATTCCTCTATAATTTATGGTTTTAGAGAGTTTCCTGGGACATTGAAATGTCAAGTGACTTGCCTGAGATCATACAACTGATATGTGTCAATGGCAAAACTTGAACTTGGATCTGCCTTCCTCTAAGGCTGGTCCTCTACCTATTACACGATGCTGCCTCTCAGCAGGAGCTTAATGACTATGTATTGAATAATTGCTGAAAACTATTTTCCACTTTAGCCTTCCCTGAACTGAAATTCCCATGGTTACAGTCTAATGAATTAGACAACATGGGTAGTATGCTCTTTGTCTCCAGAAGTCTATAATTTAAAAATGTCATTAGCACATTATCAGAGATTATTTATCAAATTCTAGTGGTAGGTTTGATTGGTTGGTGTGCTGCTGCTGATTGACAGCCCAGTCATCTAATTAACAAGACAGGAATTCAGAAGGAAGAAAGGAAGGCAGGAAAGAGTGAAGGAAGGAAAGAAGGAAGGAAGAGAGGGAGAGAAGAAAGGAAGGAAGGAAGAAAGAAAGCAAGCACATATTCAATTCCAGGCATTGTGTTAAGGCCTTTAAAAATAACTCATTTGATCCTAGGAAGATGCTTTTATTGTCTTTATTTTACAGTTAAGGAAACTGAGACAAACAGAGATTAAGTGACTAGACCAGAGTCAGACAGCTAGTAAGTGTCTGAGGTTGGATTTGAATTCAGGTCTTCCTGACTCCAGTTCCCCTTTACCCACTCTTCTCCCCCAACCCTGCTCCATCCATCATACCATCAATACAAAAAAAAAGACTGGCAACAAGATGAAGTATCAATGCACAATCTTTTTGCTTATGAGATTCTGGAGCAGCAATGATCACAACCAGACCTTCATATTGCTATTCAGAGTTTCCATTTTGTTGTTGCTGTTCTAGCCCTAAGGCTTCATCTTTACAGAGAACTACTGAAGAAGAGTGTCACCCTCCTAACGCAGATCAGCAATTAATTATTCTATCTTAGAGGGTTGCCTATCTATGGTCACATAGCTGGCATGTCACAGGTGAAACCTGAACATTGGTCTTCTTGCATTTGAAACTGACTGTCCATTTACTATGCCACATCACTGTGTGAAGTACTACGTCAAAGTACTACGTGAAAGTGAGTTATTTATTATTACCTCTGTGACTCATCTCTTACACCCCTGGAGCAACCTTAGACTCCAGAGAAACTTTGACTTATCATCCTATTAGCACCTCAGAAGTAATTGGGGTTAGTGGAAAGGAGAGGAATAGCTATTGTAGGAGCTCAGATATGCATTAAAATAGAAATGCTTTCCCCTCCCCCAGCTCCCAAAGCCCTGGGGGTAATCATGGGCTTGGTCAGGAGAGGGGATGCCTTAAATCTAGAAATAGGAGGTACCCTTTGAGCACGCTGGATAGGCCATCGAAAAATCCTCCAGGATATTAACCTGGAGGTATCTAAGGCAAGAACCAAGGAGAGGAGGGGTAAGACACCAGAGAAGACAAGTTTTGCTTCTTCAGAGTTTTTTCTAGAATAAAACATAACAAAGACTGTAAGTGTGCTTTTGAAGCATTCACTACATGTAGAGGTGCCTGGGACGTATGGGGTGTTTGGGAGGACTAGCACCTCTCGTGCGAGGGCTTGCTGCAGAGCCCTTTTCAGGACTGCTCATCCACCTTTGGTGTCCATCTGATCCATCTGACTCTCACCTGTGGCTCCAAGAAGCTGAAGCATAGGCAGGAGCCACATCCTGGTAAACCATCTTGGCAGATCGGCTAAACCAGCTTGACGGTAAACCTACAGGCCTCAAACCTATTGGGGACTTGGAGAGTGTTTACCCCAAGCGTATGAAGACTCTCCCTAGAGAAATAGGCAGATGAAAACAATTTGTTTCAATGGCCATGAAGGCTGAATCAGGTGCTGTGGAGGGCATAGATCTTGGTCAGGAACCAAAGATGCCAAGGTCACCTACTGAATCTCTGGCCATCGCCAGAGGTCTTGACTTTTGTCCTGCCACTGGACTTCATTGACTCTGGAAGAGATAGTGAGGCCAATAACTTTACACAGCTCTGCCTCACTTAAATCCAATTAACTGACTAGTCAAGACATCTCCCCAAGATATATTTGGTCCTCTTTGAAAACAAAGGACAAACAACAGCAATAACATGTAAAGTGTTGTTGTAGTATATAAAAGAAAGAATTTCTTCCTCCAGGACATACAGTCAAATGGGAAAGGCTCAGAGAATGGGAAGGAATTAGAGTCTAGCATAACACCTTCACTTTATAGATGGTGATGATCACAACTCATTTGCACAAAGCTTTAAGGTTTGCAATGTACTTTCTGACAACAACCCTGCAAGGCTGTTAGTGTAACAATTATCCCCATTTTACAGAAAACGAAACTGGAATTTCCAGAAGACTTTCTTCACACACTTTTCTTTCTAGGTTTTTTTGTGATGCTTCTCTCTTCTGGTTTTCCTTTTGCCTTTCTAATCACTCTTTGTCAGTCTCCTTTGTTGGATCTTCATTCAGGTAGCACCTGCTAACCAGGGGCACCTCCCAATTCTCTGTCCTGGTCTCTCTTCTGCTCTCCTTCTTGGTGATCTGTTTGGCTACCATGAATTCAATTATCATCTCTATGAAGATGGTTTTTAGATCTATTTACCCAGACTCGATCTCTTTCTTGAGGTTCAGTCTCAAATCTCCAGCTGCCTATTGGGTGTTCCAATGACATCTTAAACTTAACACGTCCAGAAGTGAACTCATCGTCTTTCTCCCCAAACCCTCCTCTCTTCCAAAGTCCCATATTATTGATAAAGGTACCACCCTCTTCTCAGTTATCCAGGCATGCAAACTTGGGGGTTTTCCTTGATTTCTTATTCTCCCTTACCTATGTGATCTCCTGCCAAGTCCCGTTGATTCTATCTTTGCAACATCTCTCATATGTGCTCCTTTTTCTCTGACATTGGCACCATCCTGATGCAGGCCTCATCACTTCACATCTGCTGATTGCTCTCTCTGCCTCAATTCTTTTCCGATACCAATTCATCCTTCACTCAGCTATCTAAGTGTTCTTCCTAAAGCACATGTCAGACCAGGTCATACTTTCACTCAATAACCACTAGTGGCCCCCTATTACCTACAGGATCAACTAGAAAACACTTTTAAAGCCCTTTATAACCTGGCTTTTTTCTACTTTTCTTGTCTACTTACACCTTACTCCTCTCCATATAATCTACAATCCAGTGACAATCTCCTTCTTGTTGTTCCTCACACAAGCTACTATATTTACTGACTCTCTATATTGTCATTGTCTGTCCTCAATGCTCGGAATTATTTCACTCCTTATCTCCACCGAAGATTTCCCTTGCTTCCTTCAATTTCTAGTTAAAATCCTACCTTCTGTAAGAAGCTTTTCCCTATCCTCATTAATGCCAGCACCTTTCCTCTGTTATTATCTCTAATTTACACCGCATATGTCTTATTTGTACACAGAGCTCCTTGAGGGCAGGTGCTATTTTTACTTTTCTCTGTATCGCCAGCATTTAGCATAGTACCTGGCATAGAATAGATGATAAGTAATAATTTGCCTTGTTGACTTGAGATAAAGTGACTTTCCCACAGTTAAACAGCTACAAGGGTCCTAGAACCCAGGTATTCAGATTCCTAGTTTGATTCTTGGTTCATTATATATTTCCTGTTTAGAAAAAAAAATCGTACTAAACAAGTGCAAGAAACAGAATGCCCAGGCGTGAAGAGGAATCTGGAGAGAGTGATGTGTGTGGCACTGGATGGGGCTATTTGGAAGAGGCTTAACGAGGCCCTTACTTGGCCCCAAACTCAGAATAATCTTTACCATTCGGAAGTATTTGGCAGAGAACCACATCTACTGGCAGGATTGCTTAAATTGCATTTGATATTGAAAATGGAAATCAGGTCTGCTTAGGTTTAGGTTACAAGGCTTGGCAGGACAATCCCTCTTGAGAAGAGCTGTTTTGAAATATTCTAGATCTGAAAAAGAATCTCAAAGGCTCCCTATGGCTTTTCTGAAAGTTTTAACAGTTGGCAATCTCTCTTGTTCCTTGCACTAATATTTTTGAAGCAAACCAGTGTAGGCTTTGAAAAAAAATTCACTACCCCCATTATTTTGTGTGTGTGTGTGTGTGTGTGTGTGTGTGTGTGTGTGTGTGTGTGTGTGAGTGAGTGACTTGTAAAGAAAAGAAATCTGATTGGATAAGGGGAAAATGGACTTGAGGTTTTTGTTAAGGGTCTAGTTTGTATTTGAATTCCATTTCTGACATTACGATGCTTTTTTTATTCGGTTCTTAATCTTCTCATCTGAAACAAAATTAGAAATAAAAAAATACACCAAATATTTATCTTTATTTGGAAAGCAAACCATTAAGAAACTGTTAAAGGAACTCAGTGTAGTCTAATGAAGAAAAGGATGATGGTAACTTCTTACTGTCTTTAAATAACTGAAATATTGCAGATTTACATGGACATAGACATACATACACATCTCTCTCTTTCTCTCTCTTTTGTCAGTAAATTTTCCTATTACAAATGGAACAAGAGACAATGGGTTGAAAATTTTCAAATTGACTTGGAGAGATTTTTTCTCCCTCTAATTATACTGTGGTAACCTGCTCAGACTTCCCCCAGGAGAGTTAGGAAATAACCACAGTGGCTGATGAGTCCATAGGTATTACCATTGAACGACAAAGGAATTTGATTAGCTAGCCTGAGCACACTTATCCCACTTACTCATGTCAGGAGATTCCAATGTGCCTGATGCCTGCTTACCCTAAGTTGGAAGCTGTATAAAAGGTGTGACTCCTCTCACCTCATGGGTACAAACCAGTGTAAGCTAATGCTCAGGAGTCACTGTGTTGTTAAGCAAAATTGTCTCATTAGCACGGCTTTTGTTTCTTTTGAGTGGAAGTACTTTCAGCTGTTAAGTGCTAAGCCCCAGGTCCAGGGCCCTGTCAGGTGTGAAACCTATGTGGGTGTGGATTGGTGACTTAGGAGGGGCC